>ML828327.1:59921-81894 GCA_009831015.1 Picea engelmannii
CGACATCAAGGCTCAGGTTGTATATTTCTCTTTCAGTTAATGCAATACATGAATATGTCCCTTTCCCATAATGATGATGTCATCTTATTACATGATTCCTTGATCACATGTATAGACTAAATATTGAATAGATTAATGCCTTTTCTGTGATTGGTTTGTGTTGTTGTGATTGAAACAACGCAAGAGCATCGGAGCAGAGCGAGGAACAACAAAGATTAAAGGAGAGCGTTCATAAGGTATGTACTCCATCCTTTTCTCTTAGTTCCATTCAATAGTTAGATCTAGGGAAAGAGTAGTATTCTGTCATGTTTTGTTCCAGATCCAGGTGGATCTTGGGGAGATTGGTCTGTGTCCGCACTCACAAATTTATCCATAAACACAGGTTGGTGCCTGTATGATTGGAAGTTGGTGCTTCCATCCAGTTGGTGCTGGAAACACTCAGGGAGTTGGTGCTTCCTTCTAGTTGGCGCTAGAGAAACTAGGGAGTTGGTGCTTCCTTCTAGTTGGTGCTAGAGAAACCAGGGAGTTGTTGCTTCCTTCTAGTGGGTGCTAGAGAAAACAGAGAGTTGGTGCTCTCAGCAAGTTGCAGCTTGCAAAACAGATATAGTAGCCTCACATTGAGTTGGTGCTCAATTGTAAATGATGTACAGAACTTAAAAGACTGCCTATCATTTCGAAGAAGAAGAGGTTTTCTCCCTTTATGGGTTTCCTCGTGAAAAATATGTCTCTGTGTATAACTTATATGTGACTAATGCTCTTTACTTTTACTGTCCATATGTTGTATATTGTTGATGATCACTTGAAGAAAGAGTAATAATAGTTTAAAATTGTTAATATTGTTTAAGCTCAATAACAACTCATTCACCCCCCCCTCTCAGTTGTTTTAGTAATTCCAACAACCATTCATTAAACACATGAAAACAACTGGTACATTTTTCAATCCAAATGGTACCACTGTAAACTCGTAGTGGTCGTACCTTGTTCTAAAAATAGTATTACTAATGTCCTCTTCTTTGATCCTCACCTGGTGATATCCAGACCTCAGATCAATATTTGGAAATACCTTTGCATCTCTTAATTGATCAAATATGTCATCTATCCTTGGCAGAGGATATTTTTTCTTCATTGTTACTTTATTTAGCTTCTTGAAGTTAATTCAAATCCTCAAGGTGTCATCCTTCTTTTTCACAAACAATATTGGTGCATCCCAAGGTGACACACTTGGGCGTATATATCCCTTCTTCAAAATTTCTTCTAACTGCATTTGTAATTCCTTCAACTCGGGTGTGATCATTCTGTAGGGAGATTTGGATGTAGGGTTGCTCCAGGCATTAAGTTAATTGAGTTCAATCAATATCCCTTTTTGGTGGTAATTTGAGGATTTTTTCAAACACATCTTCAAATTCTTTTAGAGGTGCATAGTCCTCAATGTTGGGTACCTTGTCCTTAAGAGCTTTCTCTATATGTGCGGAAAACCGTTGACATCCTTTTCTAAAAAATTTCTTTAGTTGTAAGGATAAGACTTCTTTGATAGTTACAACTCTTGGGATCCCCTGTACATTCCTTAAGTTACCTTCCCCATCTAAGAAAGTAAACTTTTTGTTGTAACAGTCCAAAAATGCATGGTGCTTATCCATCCGGTCCATGCCAATGAGACAATCATAACATAACAAAGGTATGATATTCAGATCTACTTTGGTACTCAACCCATTCATTTCCATTGGGCATGCCTTAACCATTTCATTAATAGTCATTTTAGTTCTGGTAGTTAGATGTACCAACCAAGGTTGTTCCAGTTTGCTTCTTGGAAGATGAAACATTTCTGCCATTTTAGGATCTAGATAACTATGACTAGCTTCTGAATCAATCAAAATAGAAATAAGTTGGTTTTGGATTTTACCTTTTACCTCAATCATGTGGGACTAAAATTTGGCCTTCTTGTTATCCAAGGCTGCATAAATTCTAGGTATGTTCTTGCCCACGTCTTCTATTGTTTTAGCTTGTTGTACATTGTGAATAACCTTTGATTTTCAGCTCTGAGAAGACATTCTCGATACATATGGTCTCCATTACAACCCCAACAATTTATGAGTTGTTGTCTTGGTCTTTGTCCCACAGTTTCATCCATCCTAGGCTCTTCAAAAACTAGTTGTCTTTGAGTATCATTTATGAAAAATGGGGGTTGGTTTCCCTTCTTCCTCTGCTCCATAAAGTTTTTCTTTTTTCCTCTCAAGCCTTTTGAAAATTTGTTCTTCCTTTATGATGATCAAAGAGACATTTATCTCTTCTTATGGCTTCTTCCAACGTCTTGGGATCATCATATTGTAGCCTATCACTTATGAATGATGGCAGTCCACTTAAATATCTTTGAATATTCACTTGTTCATCTTTGATAAAGGGCACATATTTCAATAATTCTAAAAACCATCTCGCATACTCATCTATAATCATGCTTCCAAGTTTGAGTTCGAAGAACTCTTTCATTTTCCTATGAAAGTAGTGTTTGGTTAAGTATTTCTTTCCAAAATATTCCTTAAATGTTTCCCAAGTAACATTATTCTCATCTATGTTTTGCACTTGTACAAAATGATCCCACCACATTGATGATTTTCCTTTAAGATAATAAATTGTTATTCTCCCTTCTTTCCGAGGGGAATACTTGTGCAAATGAAAGTATTTCCTCATTCCCAACATCCAGGTCTCAACATCCTCATCCTTTTTTTTCTCACCGTCAAAAGTAGGAGGCTTGATCTTATTCATTTCTCCCCTTAGCTCATCTTCTCCAGTTCTCCTCTTACGTTCTATGACATGGGACGATCTTGATCTACTGTGTGGCCTCCTAGATGAGTGTTTAGGTGAGTGTCGATGATAGCTATTATCGCCCCAAATCTTACTTCTTTTTTACGAGACTTAGGTTCATTTTCCTTGATATATTTTGATTCTTTATCCATTTTCCTCTCTATGTTGTTCAGGTTTTGTAACATCTTGATGTTGAATTCAACTTGTTGTTCTTTGTTTGTTCTGAGTCTTTCATTATCTACTTTATGACTTTAAACATATTTTTGTAGATTATTTATGGTTTCCATAAAATTCATGCTTTACTCGTTACTTATGTCCTATCCATTGGATTTTTTTCTTTCATTACTCACGTCAAACCATGGTCCTCTGATTTCTTCCTCATGGCTGGAATTCATTTGTGCCTCTTCAATGCCTATCATGATGTTGATCTCCATTTCGATCTATATATATTCGAAAACCTATAATGTCTGGAATTAATAGTATTTGTTAGACAAAATTAATATATAGAAACTTTGTAATTACTAACTCTTCTTATCATTAATACATTTGTTCTATAACTGATCTCTAGCCCATCTAGGCCTAGTGTTGAACCCATAGCTATGATACAAATTTTTAACATAGCTGACCCCCAAAGTACCTTCTAAGGGATGGGGTATCAAAATGTTTTCTTTTTCTGACAACCCTACTGTATTTACGGACTCCCGGGTGGTGGTCTTACAGACTCATAGTCTATAATCGTACCTTTCACAGACTCGTCCCCCAACACTTAGATTTTTTTTCATTCATGGACTCGTAGACTTGCAAACACATAGTTTTGTGCCTTCCCTTCATAAGTTCATTCGAGAAGTCTCAACACTTATATTATTTTGTGATCCTATCAGGATCACGGGTTGGCGGACTCGCGGACTCATGGACTCATTCATCTCACCTTCTCATATCCATGAACCCACCATGCTCCTAAGTCCACTACCTTAACGTTACACACGTGGACCAACCCAATGGTGTCACTTGGCTTCACACCTGGCACTCAGACCACGTCACCCTTTGTTTCCCCAAAGACCTTTGTTGGATTACTAAGAGGAGGGGGTGAATTAGTAGTGATCAATTATACCATTTATTAATCATTTAAACCACAATGTATATTCCTTTAACTTATTCAACCATCTTCATTTGTTTGTCATCAATATATTACTGTATCATAAACATTAACATCCATCAGTGCACAATAAACAATAACAAACACATCCACACAATGCACAATACACCAATATTTACATGGAAACCCAATGCAGGAGAAAACCATGGAATGATTTTCTTATATGTTAAGAATTACATTCAAGGAAACACCAACTTCCAATTCTCTAGCTCCAACCCCCTAGTTTCACAGGCTCCAACATGAAGGAGGCTACAACCCCCTGGGTTCTTCGGCTATAACTAGAAGGTGGCTATAACCACCTAGTTCTTAGGCTCCAACCTACAGGAAGATCCAACTCCAGGATTCTCCGGCACCAACCGGAAGGAGGCTACAACCCCCTTTCCTTGCCCCATCCAAATGACCTGAAATATAAGTGTCAAATGAGGAAACCATTTCCACACTGTCCCTGTGAGTTATACCACTGTAATCCTGTACTAATATATGTGAACAACACATAACCAACCTGTACCAAAAACCTATAGTCAACCTATACCAATAACCTGTAATCAAACTGTACCAATAACCTGTACCAACATATACCAACATGTACCAATAATCTCCTCAATAGATCAGATCTAATAACATAGATCTCATACCCAATATCACAAAAATATTACTCAAACCATGTGCATCTATGTCTCTCTAGTCATGTTCCATACATGTGCATACAATCATAATCATGTGTAATAAACCCTTACATGGACTAGACATCATACCCTTACTGATATGTAGCCTCAAACTAAACCAACAACTTCAACAACACATCACAACCAAAAGACCAATATCCATATTCCAAATACCAACTGTATCCCTCAACAAATCTGATATATGCAGGAATAATGAACAACCAATACCATCTCAAGAGCTAAACCCTAGCTCACAAAACATACCTCAAACAAGATGTGCCATATCTCTCATAAATAGACTCCAACCTTGCATTAACGATTATGCCAATATAACCAACTATGAACTAGTACTAAAATTCAGTAGATCTGCCTCAAATCAATTCTACAAAAAACCCTAAACTTCCAAGAGGGCATCCAACAGATTTACAAGGAAAACCCTCAACCAGATTCATAGATTCAACACTACACATATGAAAACCATACCTTTTTATTCTTGTAGTTGTGGATCTATTATAGATATGTTTATGTAGCCATGATTTTGTTGTCACGATTTTGTTTCTGCAATTCCGTTGTCACGATTCTGCAGCCGCGATTTTTCTGCCTCAAATTTGATCTATCAATAATACCTATCAAATAATCTTTCACAAATGGATATTGAATTATATTCAAAAATAGGTGCAAATATGAGACCCTTGCTCTCTTATTTATACTTTCCAAGTGCCTTCCTCTATAAGTTTTCTTGTAACAACTTTACCCCTTACTCCATCTTCTAAGTCTAACCCATTAACCCAATTTTGTCCATTTAACCACTTTGTCCACTTTGACTATTCAACCTTTGTCCACTTAACTTAACCACTTTACCACAAATAGTAAACTCTCCACTTCTAGTTGCAACTAATTTATTTTTAATTATTTTACTATTGCAACAACTTAACCCATGATTAACTCCTAGTTTCACCTACTTTGACTAGTCAACTTCTTCTAGGTGTTTCTAGAATAATTTGACTTCTTTGACCTTCTAGGGCTTCTAGATAACTCATGAGGGTTCTCCAACTTCACAAGGCCATAACTCTCTAACCGTGAGTAGTTATGTGACGTTCCACATATCACCGGAAATGGCATGACATGCACTATCCATATAAAATAGTATTACCTACATATACATTGATATTCATTAATTTATTCCTCAACTAAACTTGGGTTCCTTACCCATACCTCTAGATCTACTGGAATGTGCTATCGGACATACTCAAAGGTTGACATCAATCTCTAAAGGTTGACATCAATCTACAACATCACTCTCCAAGGGTTGACATCAATGAAAACCAACTATCCAACTGTCCATCAATCTAGGCCAACTGTCTGCCAATCTCCCCCTTTGGAATTGATGGAAACACCAACATTGATGGTTGAAATCAATCTACAACATCAGTCTCCAAGGGTTTACATCAATGACAACCAAATATCCAACTGTCCATCAATTTAGACCAACTGTCTTACAATCTCCCCCTTTGTCATTGATGGCAACACCAACATTGATGGAAACACTTAGTCATGACAACACTCATGCTCATACTACTCATCAATGTTTCTATCTCTCCCCCTTTGACATCAATGGAAAAGGGTATCTCTCATTGGGGTTACTCCCCCTGTATTCATATCTCTAATTACTTTCTCTCTCCCTTTGACAAGGATTGACTCCCCTATCGATCTGATATTGTACATGCTCATCATGGTTAAGAAAATAACTCCCCCTATGGGTATGACTCCCCCTATATTCTCTACAAGATGTCGTGTAATCACTATGAACAATATCTCATCACTTCAATCTGCTTCTGCTTCAGATGTTGTTGCTCTACCAGAACACTGATAAACTACTCAACAATACCATGATATTCTATTCCTATGACGATCCTTGGAATTGTCCATGCATCATACATGCATCAACATGTACCTCAACCTATTGGAGTTATTTTCCATTGGTGATTCCTTGAGTAATCAACTGACATATATGAAAAACATTCAAGAATAACCATTCAAATATTATTGTGTCATTATCATCCATTATGATAATGTTCCTTTATCTCTGAACCACTCTCTGAACCAATCTATGAATCAATCTCTGAACCACTTTCTGAACCAATCTATGAATCCATATCTATCCATATTGTCTAAGACTCTTCTACTCAACTGTTCACATTCTGATCCATCTGTCTCAGCTACATCATAGACTCCCCCTGTCTACTATTCACATTACCTAGGAGTCTCCAAGCCGAATGGATCAGAACAATACCTGCTCTGATGTGGAGTCATCTTCCTCTTCATCGATATATACATCTTTCCTTTCATTCTCTCTTTGAATTTTGTCCTCATCCTGATTTTTGATGTCTTCTTCATCCTCCACGTGAATTTCGACACTTTCCTGTTGGAAGATTGGTTGTTGTCATTGATGTCAACCCTAGTCATTGGTTTTGGACCGCAAGATTGATGAAGGTATTTGGACATGAAGGAAAATGTACATGCAGAAAAAAAACCCATCGATGGATAGTATACATCATGTTGTTTTCATTGGTAGGTGTAACGCCACGTGGATCCTCATAGTTGAGGAGAAATGAATTTTTGAAGATGACAAAGTGAATTGAAGAAGGAAGTACATGTAGGCCCGGAAGATAATTAAAGAAAAGGATTATAAAATAAGAAAGTGTTAGGTTGGCCCTAATGTTAAAATGAAGTGGCATAAATGGTATAAATACATATCATTATACATCCATTTCACACACAAGTCGAATTTCAGAGGAAATCATAAGTAAAGAAGGCCGGATTTCAAGGGAGGATGAAGTCTTTTGGTGATGTGTTCTAAGGTATGTTATTTTCAGGTCATCTTACCATTTTCACTATAAATTTTTTTATAGAATGATTCAAATGGTGCGATTGATATGGTATTGAGAATACATATCAAGGTACTTGTGTTAAAAGTTTCAGCTCTTTATTCGCTACAATTATGGAGATACACTATGTGGAAGATAGGGTTTTTGACCAGTCCTGAAGCTAGTCAATAAACAAGTGTTTCGGGTAAAAAAAATCATAACTGCTTCATAGAGAATCCAAATGTAGTGGGACTAATTTCATTGGAAATAGTACGGACTATAGTTTCTTTTTTGCGAGTTTCAGAATCTGATGTTAAATATTGATTGCGGGACATTCTGTACAAGTTCTCTCTCCTGAATAAACCGGAATTGAATAAAGTCTACCATTCTTTCTATAACTTCTTTTTGGGGAGGATTCAAGGAATGAAACTTGGAGGAGTTTTAGAGAATACATTGAGTAATATTATCTATAGGATCATATTATTCCAATAATTGAAGAATTACAAAAGTTGAAGAAGTCTCAGGAAACATTATTAGGCTCTATGTGATGGTTGGTTGATGGTGATGATTTAATGTAAAGTTTTATTATCTCTCATATATTCTTGGGTGGAAGGAAGGGGAAATGATGGAGAGGTAAAACATCTCTTGATATTGGAGTATTGTATCTTCCTCTTGGAGTTTTATCCCTCCCTTTATATTTGGAAGCTATAGCTACCTTTGGAAGTCATTACTTCCCTTGACCAATAACTATTGATTATTTCTCATATATTGTGCATGGTGTATTGTGGTGTATTGATGTAACTCTTATACTATTGTTCATTGATCATTGGATATAATTGAATGGTTTAAGTATAAGTTGATTTTTTTTTTTAAATTGTACTTGTTACTGATTCACCCCCCTCTAAGTATCAACAATTGGAATCAGAGCAGGTTGCCTTCAGAACAGTTTAACCACTAGAAGGAAAATCCTTAGTAGAGATGGATGACCATGATCACATTTCAAATGGGATTCAAAAATTTGATGGAATAAATTATGCATACTAGAGTGATAGAATGAAAACTTACCTAACGGATTTGGGAGTAGACATTTGGTACTCAGTTGTAAATGGCTATGTAATCCCAAATAATGCTCCAACCGATCCAAATGAGAAGAATCTTATGAGTTGTAATTCAAAATCTCGACATGTTATTCTAGTAGCATTGTCACCAACCATTTCTAGCAAAGTGATGGGCTGCAACACTTCTAAAGAGGTATGGGACAAACTCAAGAGTATCTATGAAGGTGATCCAAAAGTTAAGCAGGTCAAGCTTCAACGACATAGAGCAGAATTTGAAAATTTGAAGATGAATGAAAATGAAGATATTGCAACCTATCTTCTTAGATTTGATGAAGTTGTTAATGCTATCATAGGATTAGGTGAAGAGCTCATTGAATCGTTGGTTGTACAAAAAGTGTTGAGATCACTTCTCTTGAAGTATGATGCTAAGGTCTCCGCCATTGAAGAAACTAGGGACTTGACCAAAATGACAATGGATGAATTACATGGGTATCTTATAGCATATGAAATGAGAACATGTACATAATGTGACTAGCCAAACAATGACGCAGCCTTTAAATCCATAAAGAAGACAAAATACAAGGATAACGACCTTGATGAAGAAATATTAAATTTCGTAAGAAGGTTCTAGAAGGGTAGTGGAAGATACAAAGGTAAGTCTCCTCTCAAATGATTTAACTGTGGTAGAATAGGACATATTGTTTAAATCTGCTACTATAAAAAGAGAAGTCTCAACAATAAAAAGATCTTCTACTCTAAGGATGATGACATCTCCTCAGATGAGAGTGATGAAGAAGATAATGATGGAGGAGAAGTCCTCTTCATAAACCAAGAAACTCAGGATGATAATAACAAGAATTCTAAAGAATAAGAAATCATTTGTGAAGAAGATTCAGATGAAGAAATCAACCTTGATTCCTTTTGTGGATATAAAGACAATGCAGAGAGTGAACAAGAAGATGAGAATCTTGAAAATTCGAAGCATGTTGAAACTGAAAATAGAAAGCTTTGAAACACAAACATAATACTAAAAGGTGAATTGAGTAGTTGTGAAGAAGAGAATTACAAGCTTGAAAAGACCATTAATAGTGTGAAGGAACAATTAGAAGATTATGAGAAATTGAAAGAAGAATTGGATCACACGAAAGGGGAGCTACTATTGACAATAGAAAAGTTGAAGAAGTTCAAAAAAAGCACTGAAAAATGAGATGAGATCCTTAGTAGTCAAAGATCTCCAAATGACAAGACAGGACTAGGATACAATGACAGTTTGAAGACAACAAAACAAGAGAAGGAAGTTGAAAATGATGAAATCAACAGTCCAGAACAAGTTGAACAACAAGATAGAAGACTAGAATTCAAAAGGAATGAGACATCAAGAAGATCCTCTCCCATCAGGTATGAAAGCAATCATTATGAAGGAAACTACAAAAAAATAGATCATGAACCCAGATGGACCACACCACAAAGAAGATCACTTACTCCCATGTATTAAAATTTATTTCTTTGACATTGTTATACTTGTGGAAATTTTGGACACAAGGAAATCAATTGTAGAATCAATGAAAGGAATAACTATGCAAGCTACATGAATGGTGAAAATAGTAGATATGTAAATGTTCGTAGACCTATCAACATAAATTATAATCCATTTGACCTATTAATGGATCAAAATATTGTATGTTACAAGTGAAATAATCTTGGTCACAAAGCATGAGATTGCAGAGAGATGAAGGAAGATAATCGTATGCCAACTACAACATGGAAAAGGAAAGAAATTCCACACAATGAAAATTGTCGAATAACATTGGTCGCTAAAGAATGCAAAGAAGAAGATGAATGGTTCATAGACAGTGGGTGCTCATCTCATATGACCGGAGATCAAAGAAAATCTGTCAGCTTGAAGAAAAAGGGTGGAAATGTTGCATTTGGAGATGACTCATCTACCAAAATACTTGGAAAAGGAATTGTAAAGCTTGGAAGTGAAAATTTAAAAGCAGGAAAAGTCCTATTGGTTAAATATTTGAAGCATAATCTCCCCAGTGTCAGCAAATTATGTGATCAAGGATACACTCTTACGTTTGACTCCCGAAAATGTAAAATCATAGAAAATAAATCAGGACGATTGGTTGCAACTGCAACAAGAAGACCGAACAACATATACATCCTAGACATGAAGAATATAGAGAAGACAAATGACACACAAAAGGATTCCAAGGAAGAAAAAGTCCCAAAGACCAAAAATAAGGATGAGGTATTATTGAGTGCCACATGTTCAGGGGGAGCATCCCTACCCTTTGCCATTGATGTCAAAGGGGGAGAGAAATTAGGATCATTATGATAGGAGGAGCATGAGTGTTTCCATCAATGACAAAGGGGTATATTGTTGGAAGATTGGTTGTTGTCATTGATGTCAACCCTAGTCATAGGTTTTGGACCGCAAGATTGATGAAGGTATTTGGACATGAAGGACAATGTACATGCAGAAACAAAACCCATGGATGGATAGTATACATCATGTTATTTCTGGTGGTAGGTGGCATGTCACGTGGATCCTCATGGTTGAGGAGAAATGAATTTTTGAAGATGACAAAGTGAATTGAAGAAGGAAGTACATGTAGGCCCGAAAGATAATTAAAGAAAAGAATTACAAAATAAGAAAGTGTCAGGTCGGCCCTAATGTTAAAAGGAAGTGAAATAAATGGTATAAATACATATCATTATACATTCATTTGACACACAAGTCGAATTTAAGAGGAAATCAAAAGTAAATAAGGCCGGATTTCAAGGGAGGATGAAGTCTTTTAGTGATGTGTTCTAAGGTATGCTATTTTCAGGTCATCTTACCATTTTCTCTATAACTTGTTTTCTAGAATGATTCAGATGGTGAAATTGATATGGTATTGAGAATACATATCAAGGTACCTGTGGTAAAAGTTTCAGATCTTTATTCACTACAATTATGGAGATACACTCTGTGGAAGATAGGGTTTTTGACCAGTCCTGAAGCTAGTCAATAAACAGGTGTTCCGGGTAAAACGTTCATAAATTCTTCATAGAGAATCCAAATGAAGTGGGACCAATTTCGTTGGAAATCGTATGGAATGTGGTTTCTTTTGTGTGATTTTCAAAATCTGATGTTAAATATTGAGCGCGGGGCATTCTGTACAAGTTCGTTCTCCTGAATAAACCAGAATTGAATAAAGTCTACCATTCTTTCTATAACTTCTTTTTGGGGAGGATTCAAGGAGTGAAACTTGGAGGATTTTCAGAGAACACATTGAGTAATATTATCTACAGGATCATATTATTCCAATAATTGAAGAATTACATAAGTTGAAGAAGTCTCAAGAAGCATTATCAGGCTCTATGTGATGGTTGGTTGATGGTGATGATTTAATGTAAAGTTTTATTATCTCTCATATATTCTTGGGTGGAAGGAAGGGGAAAGGATGGAGAGGTCAACCCTCTCTTGATATTGGATGATTGTATATTCCTCTTGGATTTTTATCACTCCCTTTATATTTGGAAGCTATAGCTACCTTTGGAAGTCATTACTTCCCTTGACCAATAAATATTGATTATTTATCATATATTGTGCATGGTGTATTGTGGTGTATTGATGTAACTCTTATACTATTGTTCATTTCTCATTGGATATAATTGAATGGTTTAAGTATAAGTTCAAAAAGTTTTTAAATTGTACTTGATACTGATTGACCCCCCCCTCAGTATCAACATTCCCTCTTTTCTTGTAAATTCATCATGTTCTTGTGCTGCTACAAATCCTGAAAGTACGATTCCTTGGACTTGTTCTTCATTTACGTGCTCCTCTTTTTTTTCACTTCTTCTCCAAACCTTCTTGTGTCCCACATCAACATTTTATTTCATGGGAGGCCTTATCATGCTTCTGCAATTTCAAGCTGTGTGTCCATAGTTTTGTCATTTGTAACATTCAATATTTTTTGGGGCCACATAAGCATTTATTGCCTGATTATTTCTTTCATAAGCCCTACAATATGCAACCTTATGTCCAAAGTTAGTACAATAAAAACAATGACCATAAAATAAATTTACATACCTGGGAGTAAATGATTTTCCTTGTGGTGTAGTCCTTCTGTAATTATTCCTTGGCTTATAAAGATATTCTCTTTGGTTGTTTCTTTGATAATTATTGAGGCTTCCTTGCTGCTTGAATGTAGAGTGTTTTCTGCATTCATTTCTTTTTTATTCTTGTTGACCATAATTCCTTCCTTTGGGAACTTTTGCATAACTCTTTTGTTATGTTTATTTCGTCACGGAGCTTGAACCTTTCTTAGTCTGCATTTGGTTGTATCCTAGTCCAGACCTGTCATAGTATGGCCTTTGATTGTTGATGATCTTTTCCAATGTCTTGGTGCTATCTTGCTGCATGTCCTTCTTCTGAAGATCTTTTCTTAGAGTGATTGCTTTTTCTTCCAACCTTTCAATCATATTCTCCGTCTCTGGTATCTGACTTCTAAGTATTTTTTCAATCCTTCTATCCTCTTCTACCTGAACTTTCAACTTCGTAATTCCCTGTTTGACTTCCTCTGAGTTGAGATTATGAGTTATGTATAGTTCTTTCTTGAGTAACTTGTTTTTCTTTCTTTCTTTCTTTAGTTCTTCTAGGGCTCTAATTAAATCTTCTCTGAGATCGACCTCGCCTTCTTATTTTGAACTGTCAAAGTTTCTTGTTTTACTTTACTTAGCCATAAATAGTTCATTTTCTGAATCATTGTCGGTTTCATCATCTTCACTAGATGAGGAACTGTCTTTTCTTGAGTATGGATTTTTCTTGAAGGATTTCTTTTTGTTTTTCCAATTTCCCTTTTGATATCTCTTTTCTTTCTTGGACTCTTCCTCTTCATCACTATCTAAATTTATGGCATAAGGACACTTATTTGCAAAATGACCAATTTTACCGCAATTAAAACATTTCAAAGTAAGCTTACCTTTAATATTTACTTATTCCCTTTTGCAACTTTCTTACGAAGTTTACCATTTCTTCATCTTCTTCTGAATCATCAATGCAACTACATTCTAACTTTGGATTTTTCTTTTTCTTTTTCTTTGTCTTCTTGGATGCTTTGAATGTTGCTTCCTTTGTAACTGGATTTTCCTGTTCTGTTCTCATTTCATAGGTCGTGAATATTCCATGTAGCCCATCCATGCTTATAGAATCCATATATGTTATTTCTTCTAGTGTTGATATCTTAGGATCAAATCTCATTGGAAGAGAGATTATTACTTTTTAAACAATTATAGATTCATCAACTTCTTCTCCCAGTCCTTTAATTGCATTCACTGTTTCATCAACTCATAAAAAGTAATCTGAAATATTTTCATCTTCCTTCATATTCAGTTGTTCAAATTGACCTATATAAGTTTGAAGCTTTGTTGCCTTGAATTTGGTGTATCCTTCATAAACATTATGAAGTTTGTCCCATATATCCTTTACAGAGTCACAATGCATAAATTTGACATATACTGAATTAACCAGACCATTCATGATGGCATTTTTGGCTTTCGAACTATTTTCTTCAAGTTTATTTCCATTTTTATATATTGGAGGAATGATTGGTGCTTTGTATCCATCTACCATTGATCACCAAACATCAAATCTTTGTTCTTGTACATATGTTTTCATCCTTATGCTCCATAATGCATAGTTCTGTCCATCAAACTGTGGTATTCCATTTTTATACATACCATTCCTCTCCATGATTTACCTTCCAGTGGTTAAATTGTTTCCTAAAGGAACTTTTCTCTGATGCCAATTGTTGGATTACTAAGAGGGGGGGTGAATCAGTAATGAGAAATTATACCATTTATCAATCCTTTAAAACACAATGTATATTCCTTTAACTTATTCAACCATGTTCATCTATTTATTATCAATATATTATTGTATCATAAACATTAACATCCATTAGTGCATAATAAACAATAGCAAACACATCCACACAATGCAAAATACACTGATATTTATGTGGAAACCCGATGTGGGAGAAAACCATGGAATGATTTTCTTATATATCAAGAATTACATTCAAGGAAGCACCAAATTCCAATTCTCCAGCTCCAATTGGAAGGAGGCTCCAACCCTTTAGTTTCTCAGGATCCAACCTGAAGGAGGATACAACCCCCTGGGTTCTCTAGCTACAACCGAAAGTTGGCTATAATCTTGTAGTTCTCAGGCTCCAACTTCAAGGAAGCTCCAACTCCCTGATTCTCCGACACCAACCAGAAGGAGGCTACAACCCCCTTTCCTTGCCCCGGCCAACCACCCTGAAATATAAGTGTCAAATGATAAAACCACTGCCACATTGTCCCTGTGAGATATACCACTGTAAACCTCTACCAATCTATGCCAACAACCTGTAACCAACCTGTACCAATAACATGTAGTCAACCTATACCAATAACCTATAATCAACTTGTACCAATAACTTGTACCAACATATACCAACAACCTGTACTAATAATCTCCTCAATAGATCATATCTGATAACATAGATCACATACCCAATATCACAAGAATATCACTCAAACCATGTGCATGTATGTCTCTCTAGTAATGTGCCATACATGTGCATACAATCATAATCATGTGTAATAAACCCTCACATGGACTAGACATCAAACCCTCACTGATATGCAACCTCAAACTAAACCAAAAAATTCAGAAACACATCACAACCAAAAGACTAATATCCATATGCCAAATACCAACAACAAAATACCAATTGTATCCCTCAACAAATCTGATATAGCAATATTGAATAGCTAATACCATCTCAAGAGATAAACCCTGGCTCACAAAACATACCTCAAACAAGATGTGCCATATCTCTCATAAATAGACCCTAACCATGAATTAAAGATTATGCCAATATAACCAACTATGAACCAGTACTAAACTTCAACAGCTCTACCTCAGATTAATTCTACAGCAAGCCCTAAACTTCCAAGAGGGCATCCAACATATTTACAAGGTAAACCCTAAACCAAATTCAAAGATTCAACACTACACATATGAAAACCATACCTTTTTCTTCTTGTATTTGTGGATCTATTAAGGATTTTTTTATGTAGCCATGATTATGTTGTCATGATTTTGTTGTCATGATTCTGTAACTACAATTTTTCTGTCGTGAATTTTCTGCCGCGATTTTTTTGCCATGAATTTGATCTATCAATAATACCTTCCAAATAACCTTTCACAAATGGATATTCAATTATATTCAAAAATAGGTGCAATATGAGACCCTTTCTCTCTTAATTATACTTTCCAAGTGCCTTCCTCTAGAAGTTTCCTTGTAACAACTTTACCCCTTACTCCATCTTATAAGGCTAACACGTTAACCCACTTTTTTCCATTTAACCACTTTGTCCACTTTGAATATTCAACCTGTGCTCACTTAACTTAACCACTTTACCACAAATAGTAAACTCTCCACTTCTAGTTGCAACTGTTTTTTTTTTTTTTTAATTATTTTCTTATTGCAACAACTTAACCCATGATTAACTCCTAGTTTCACCCACTTTGACTAGTCAACTTCTTCTAGGAGTTTCTAGAATAATTTGACTTATTTGACCTTCTAGGGGCTTCTAGATAACTCATGAGGGTTATCCAACTTCACAAGGCCATAACTCTCTAATTGTGAGGAGTTATGTGATGTTCCACATATCACCAAAAATAGCATGACATGTACTATCCATCTAGAATAGTCTTACCTACATATACACTGATATTCATTATATTATTCCTCAACCAAACTTGGGATCCTTACCCATACCTCTAGAGATACCAGAATGTGTTATCGGACACACTCAAAGGTTGACATCAATATCTAAGGGTTGAAATCAATCTACAACATCACTCTCCAAGGGTTGACATCAATGACAACCAATTATCCAATTGTCCATCAATGTAGACGAAATGTATGACAACCTTATCACCATTCCACGTGGCACCGTGGGCCACTCTCCTCATGGAACCTCCATGTGGACTGACATGAAATACAAATCATCAATTATATATCCTACGGTGAAGAAGTTTTATCGTAGTCTTTCATCAGAGTACCATATTCAATGCTACCCCAACATCCTTAATTTAGTAGGAAACTAGTCTTTAATGCTCTAAGTTTTTCTTAGAGTATTTCCTAAGACTCTTAAGACCATCTGGAGGTTGTAAAACCTGCCCCAAACTGTTAATAATTTCTCAACACAATGTAAGGATGAGAAATTTTCAGCCAACACACTGTTTGCAGCTGTCGAAGGCCTTTCCAACCTAAAATACAGAGTTTTTACTTACTTAACTTTGCTCATAACAAGATGGGTAATTACCCCACTTATCATATGTACAATTGTTAATTTTACATAGATAGTCAAAGATATAAACATGGCCATTGATAAACATTTTCAAGGTATTACAAATACAAACTCCATTATTAAACCAATCTCTTCGCCAATACGCTCATGATAATGATAATTATGGAATCCATGACAAAATTACCAGTTTACATCATCTATACAATTTTTATAGGGAAAATTACTTAAACAATATTACGAATAACAATTAATTATGATCGGAATTCATAGTATTTTTCACACTAATACTCAACACGGGATTTCATACATTCTCAATCAACAATATTTAAACAAGCACATAATGATCACTTATATGGAACAACTGAACCAACAACTGCATGTATACCTTTGAATTTTCTCTGAACCTTAGACACCATTCCCCATAAATTGAGAACAGGTCACCCCCAAGCTGGGCTTGAACTCCACTAGGGAAAGGAAAATCTATCCTTGGAGGTCTCTCAACAACATCAATATCTCAATACAGGTTCCAAGTTCAACAACAATCTTACAAACTCTACTTTCCCCACATGCATGTCCCACCCAGGAAGTGTGCCCCCTATGGCTGCCCACTCCCTTCCATGATTCAAAAACAAGTCGGACATGAATAATCAGAGTTTTATGAAGAAAACTTGGCACCTATAGGAATCAAATTCCCTACAATACTCTCACCTAGAGAGAATGCACAAGGGCCTGACAACCCGCCTCTTCAGATTCACTATACTCTTTCGACGCTCTTCAATAGAATCCTACGCTCTCTCAGGTACATGTACAATTACGGTAATGGAAGCATGAAAGTCCCAATGACAACAATGAGGTGAGGTGGTGAATAATGATCAAATGGTGGTATGAGTGAGATAAAGTCCCCAAAACTTATGTGCATGTTTCCAACTTGACACTTGTCATGTTGGAAACTACATGGGACACGCATGGGTTCCCTCACATGGTGATATATTTCCTCATATGGACTTAGGATATAATGCATTATCCCCTACTTTAGAATTTAACTTTAGGAATATTGATAAAATATTCTTTTTTGGCTTAATCCCCCTTAGCTTAGCCCCTTTTCTAAAATCTTATCCCCCCTTTTCCATTCTAGTGGAGTTTATCCCCCTTACTCTTCTTGTCAGGATGGTCTGCATACAGTTGTGTTTTCTTTCATTACTTTCAAGTGAAAATACACAATACAAAACATGCTCATTGGCCAAAAGAGGTTCCTGGTTCACCAACCTATACACATACTTGTAATTACATTTCAACTGGGGTTCAACTTAGGAGTATTACAATGAAATCCTGCAATTTGGTCCCAAAAGAAAAATAGTACAAGGAGCTAGCCATATTGAGCTTTATTACGTTCCATTATGTAGGTACGCTCCCAACCCCTTTATGTTAGAATATGAAAGATTGTGCTCGATTTACCATTGACAATATCACTATTGTCACCCAACCATAGGCCGAAGCCACCCTCTGAGCACCTTAACCTTGACAGAGAATCATTCTGGAAGCAAACCCTAGGCTAGATAGCCAAACAAAGGGTAGTGCACCTTTCCCCAAGGATAACGCATCAACAAGAGCTGATCAGATAGTCCAAACCCTAGCCAAGAGATAGTCCAATCCAAAATGTAACTGCTAGCTGCAGCGGCTACAATGACAGCTCTCCTCAAACCTATGCACAAGACTGGGCATTGTAGTGCGCACCAGTTGATGCTATACAATTTTGAGACTGTGACAAATGAGAGACTGGCACCCTGTATTTATAGTATTCCTGGCTAACTGCCTGGGCCAAATTATTATTCTGGGTATCTGTCTGTTCAATATATTATTATTTCTTCTGGCTAGCTTCTTCTCTTGGAGGATAATAACCTAATACAAATTATCTTCTTGAGCCGACAAGTCTTCTAGGGTTATTATCCAACTCATTAGGGTTTCTCTTGCTTCTCGGAGTATTCTATTCTCATCAGGTTTACACGTGGAGGTAAATACCTCCTGCAGCTACTATAATATCAACACTCCCTCCTAGCTAGGGAGGTATTACAGGTAATGGTCTTGAGCACAAACATACCATTCACCTGGTAGAAACAACATAGTTGTATAGACTAGATCATGAGCACCATCATCACCATCAATGTCATCAACTGCATCATCTTTCGAAACCATACTCCATCTGACTAATCAAACATGATGTTGAATAAGTCACCCACACCACAGAGTGATACAAGAGTCATTCTTCTAATCTGGTCATACGTCCTAGAAGAGTAGATGTTCTGAACCATTTTCCGTCTGGGAAATATTTGTCCTTTAATCATCCATCTGGCTGATAATCATTTTCCAAACTGCTCTACAGTCTTCAAGGCAATCAGAACAAAATAGAACACAATTGTGTCTATCCATAATAGTACATAACTACAATCCAGTGGTACACTACCACACCAAGTAGAAAAAAAGTACTTGATCAGTAACGTATAGTCATGAATAGTGGAACACATCCACCACAGTAGTATACATCTACTGTCATACAATATTCATAACAATCATCTGATATCAACCTACACAGAAACAATGTTATGATATAAACTGAATCATCTAGGCCAATCTTTCATTCACATCTGTGAGATCTGAAAGAATATCTGCCCTCAGTATAGAACATCAACAATGGGCTATCTGCCCTATTCTTCTCAAACAAGGAAGAATGATTGTTCAGATTTCTGAGCCTGGACCATTCCTCACCCTGGGCCATTCCTCTGACACTAAACAAAGTGTAACCTGGAGAGAATGAATACACCCTAAGGAATGCCTGTCCCTGATTTTTGAGCTTGGATCATTCCCCACCCTGGGCCATTCTTTCTACACTAATCAAAGTGCACCCTGAAGAGAATGTATAAACCCTAAGGAATCACTATCCAAACCATTTCCTCTATTAACCACAAGAGGAAAAGACTGTCCTGTATCAACCTCCAAAACGAACCATTCCTCATGTTAACCACAATGAGAAATCGTTGTCCGGTGAGGCGGGCCAGTCTTCTTGAGTAACCCCCAAGAAGAGAGACTTCCCTAGACCACTTCCCATGTTAACCACAATGGGAATTCGTTGTCTATGATACATCAACAATATGTACCATTTCCCATGTTAACCACAATGGGAAATCGTTGTCCGTCAGAAATCTCAATCCACTTTCCGAATTGGAAAGAATCTGATCATCCTGGACCATTCTTCGAACTGAAGAATGACTGTCCATCAATCAATAATACATCAGTTCTCTCTCCCAACCTGGGAGTCATCTCTTCCTTTTTCAATAAGGAAGTCATCTCCATGAGCACCAACTTGAGTACAAAAACTCTTTCATCTTGGATAGAATGCTTTTCCAAAATGTCTGCTTATATGCTCATCTGTGGAGATATGTATTGGAGAATCACTTTCTCCTTTCTGGACTTCATCACAAATAATGTAATGCTTGATTTCAAATGTACTTCAGTCTGGAACATTGGTTTCCTCTGAAGGCTTCATGTAGCTCTGATCAATAGAGTATATCATTGTTGGAAAACAAGAACATATCCATGTGGCACTTCTTCTGTTATCATGAGATCTGATCTACTGAGTGATCATATTGATACAATCTCTCTGTTATATAAAATCTTCACCACGCTTCTACTGTGCACTGGAGGTTCTTCACAGAGTTATCTTTTTCCATATGCATACAAGGGTCTCTTTCTAGTATGCCTCAAGGTCTTGAGGTTTCATACGCTCTTAGTTCAATTGCTCTCGAGAGCAGTATTTGCATTCATCTGATGTAGAACTCCAACTCATGGATATTGCAGATGATATAATGACTCATGTAGAGGTATGTTTGGTTTATTCGAACAGGTAATCATCATAGTTTTCTCCCTCCATTTGGGAGAACCTCTAGTTATGGATCTTGCAAATATTTTATTCATAATTCTTTTATACACTGTTCTTCATCACGACTTTCAGTTCCTCTGCTTGATTGATTTTATTGAGTTCATATCAGGATGGCAATCTTGTGATTCTTGATACGATGACTGGTTGTTCTGGCTTCTCTTTCTTTCTTGGAATCTTCATGTTCTTTCTTGTGTTTTTTTTCTTTTCTTTAGCTCTTGGGTCCATGGAGTTTCTTATAGATTCCATGCCCTAAAGATTCCACTTCTTTCTTTCATCATAGGATCACGAATTTGGATGGACAACCAGGGATACTTTAAGGCTTCTCTTTGAAGAAGACTTCTTCTAGGTCGAGTTGAACACGTACTTCTTTTCATGGCTGCTACCATGGATATATACTTCATCATCTTCAATGGACCATAGGATTAGCTCCCTCCTAATCCTTGCTTCATGTATGCGTACATATCATCGGCTCCCTCCGTCTAACAAAGTCCATGCTTTTGTCTGCATCTTTATTGTCTTTCTGCAATATATAAATGGCTCTCTATGTTTAACAGAATCCACGCTTCTGTCTTATTGTTTTCTACAAAACGTCATAAGTCTTTTTCCAATTTCTATCTTTGCTTCTTCTAAGTCTCTTCATGATTGATTCTGATTTTGGCTTATCTTGTAATCGCTTTCATAGGTATGGTTATTCTTGGAACACATTATTTTCCAAGAGATAGATATACAAGATAGTTAAAATATTGTGTAACTGCAAAGAATATTATTATCCCCTTTTGTGGATAAAGATAAAATATATTTATTATTGATTAGATCAATCCCCTTTTGTGGATTGATCATGTCGGGCATTGTAATTGACCAAATCCCCTTTTGCGGATTGGTCAAACCCTAATTGTAATAGGCTAAATAAGAAGTCGACCCCAGAATATATTAAAGAGGCTCCATAATATATTAAAGGTGGTTATAACCACCCAGAAGAAGAATTCGGCTTTGCCAGTGTTGTGGGGTATTCTACCCTACGGACTAGCAAGCTAGGGCTCTAAACTTGCATGCAGATCATGACCCTTTCTAAGCTACTTTTAACCTTCTACCCGAATCTGAAACCCCTTTTTCTTAGGCAAACATGAGAAGAGTAAACC
>ML828328.1:15978-45499 GCA_009831015.1 Picea engelmannii
CATTAAGGGGGGATAGGCTCTAATGCCTCCTTCCTTCTCCTATTGTGTCATTATTGTAAATCCTTCAATCATATCCCAAGTTGTTCTTAAGGGGGGATGTTAGGATATTTAGACACTTAGGAGTTAGTTAATATCTACTTGGTATAATATGTCGTTAGGTAAAAGTGTGTTTCTTTAGTATGCATTAGTATGCATTTGTAGTTAGGCAATCCGACGGTCACAATATGTTCTCGACATAGAGTGATCTGACGGTTCATACTCTCCTCGATCTTAACGGCCATTGATTCGTGGCTTAACACCCGATTGGTCCATGATCTCTATTTAAAGAGCATGGAGGGTCATTTGCCGATGATCGATTGTGAGAAACTCTCTTGTAAAATCTCTCTGTAATCTTTTTCTTTGCATTAATAAACTGCTCCAAGTGGCCGCTTTGGTTGGGGCCGTGGATGTTTCCCCGTAGGGGTTTTACCACGTGAAAACATCGGTGTGTTGATCTTTGATCTGGTTATGTGAGTGGTTACTGAAGGTGTTCGTCCTCTGTTGGAATACCTGTGTTGTCGAACACCATTCATTATAAGGTCACAGATCTCACGATAGAAGTTATGTTAGGGTTTTTTCCCTAGAAGGCACCCCCTCTTTTATGAGGGAAATGTATTGTGGCTAGGTATCATTGTGAATATTGTATTCTGAGTGAGGATACTGTGAAAGAAAGAAGAGGAAGTTACAATGGGTGTGTTGTAGGTTGTATCCCTTCATTTGTTGGATAATAATAAAGGAAGGACCTGGCAATTTCTCTGGTGGACGTAGCCCACACTGAGTGAAACATGTATATCTGTGTCTTTATTGTATTGTGTATCTTATGTGTTTTATTTCTGAATTTGTTTTATTTTATTGCTCTGTGACACTGTTTTTCTAACAAATGGTATCATAGCGAAAGGTAACTCGCAGGAAAGAGGGTTCATAGTTCGAGTGGGAGCAATGGTGGAAGATGGAAAGTTTAGGGTCGAGAAATTAACAACCAAAACTACCAGTTATGGAAGATGCAGATGGAAGATTATTTATATCAGAAGAATCTATTCCTACCATTGGGTGGAATAGCAAAGAAGTCGACATCCATGAAGGATGAAGAATGGGAGGTTCTTGACAGAAAGGCACTAGGAACGATACGGCTGATCCTGGCAGCATCGATGGCTTTCAATATTTCGAAAGAAAAGACAACGAAGAAGTTGATGGACGCATTGGCTAAACTGTATGAAAAACCTTCGGCGTCCAATAAGGTATTTCTAATGAAGAGATTATTTAATATGAAGATGTCAGAAGGTGGGTCTATTGTAGGTCATTTAAATGAATTTAATACGGTTACTAATCAACTAAGTTCTATAAAAGTGGACTTTGATGATGAGGTCAAGGATCTTCTAATCTTGTGCTCATTGCCAGCAAGCTGGAACGGCTTGGTCCTGGTTGTAAGTAACTCTGTCTCTGGTTCAAACACTTTAAAATTTGATGATGTTGTTGGTGTTATCCTTAGTGAGGAAATGTGACAGAAAAGCATAGGTGAGACATCAAGTAATGCGTTAAACATGGAAAACATGGGAAGACAAAAGGATAGAGGAAAGGATTCAGGGAACCGTGGGAATTCTAGGAAGGGCAGATCCAAATTCAGATTTGGAAAGATAGAGTGTTGGAATTGTGGGAAGAAAGGACATCTAAAGAAATACTGCATAGCTCCAAAGAAACAAAGATATGGACAGTAGGAGAAAAATCAAGAAGTAAATGTAACATGTGATGTGTTACAAGATGCTTTGATTCTTTCTATAGATAATATATTTGAGTCTTGGGTAGTAGATTTAGGGGCTTCATTTCATGCCACACCGCATAGGAAACATTTTCTAGATTATGTTCAAGGTGATTTTGGACAGGTTCATTTGGGTGATGATGCACCATACAAAATTGTTGGAATGGGAAAGGTAAAAATAAAGCAAAGCAATGGAAACCAATGGTTGTTGAAAGAGGTAAGACATGTTCCAGATCTAAGGAAAAATATAATTTTAACAAGGAAGTTGGCAAGTGAAGGTTGTATATCCATATTTACAGATAAGGTGTGGAAGATCACCAAAGGATCATTGGTGATAGCAAAAGGAGAGAAGGTGGCTACATTGTATTTATGTATTGGTAATATTGACTCTTCTATCTCTTTAGCTTCTACATGAGTGGATACAACATTGTGGCATCATAGGCTTGGACACATGAGTGAGAAGGGGATGCAGATACTTCACAAAAGAAATGTGTTTCCGGATCTTAAACAAATTGATTTGGATTTCTGTGAGCATTATGTTTATGGAAAATAGAAGAGAGTCGTATTTCTTAGAATCGGAAAAGAAAAGAAGAGTGAAAGGTTAGAGATTGTTCATATAGATGTATGGGGACTAGCTCAGGTATCATCTCTTGGTGGATCTCGTTGTTATGTTACTTTTATTGATGATGCAACTAGACAAACTTGGGTTTATTGCATTCGACAAAAATCTGATGTTTTTTATACTTTTAAGAAATGGAAAGCTTTGGTTGAGAATGAGATAGGAAAAAGGTTGAAGTGTATCAGATCAAACAATGGAGGTGAATATTGCAACAAGGAGTTTGATGATTATTGTTCATACCATGGGATTCGTAGAGAGAAAACAGTTCCAGGAACACCATAAGAAAATGGTGTGTCAAAAAGGATGAATGGGACAACCATGGAGCGTGCAAGGAGTATGAGATTGCATGCTCATTTTCCCTTACATTTTTGGGCAGATGATGTAGATATTGTTTTTTACTTAATAAACAGAGGACCTTCAAGCTCTTTGGATGGTAGAATTCCAGAGAAGGCATGAACATGTAAAAAGGTAAACTATTATTTTTTGAAGACTTTCGGTTGTGAATCATTTGTCCATATTGATAAAGAGAATAGAACAAAGCTTGAGGCAAAATCCAAGAAGTGCACCTTTATTGGATATGGTGTTAGTGATTTTGGTTATCGCTTATGGGATTATGAAAATAACAAAATCATTAGGAGTAGAGATGTCATATTCAATGAGAAGGTCATGTACAAAAATCAATTGCAAGGAAAGAAACAAGAAAAATAAAAACAAGAATACACAGTGCTTGATGAGATCACTGAAAAAGAAATTCCAAAGGAACCAGAAAATCAAAATGTACAACAACAGGAGAAGAAGGTACCTCAAACTCCTACAAGTGTTGTTAGAAGATCTACTAGGTTAAGTAGACCCCATGACCGATACTCTTCTTCATTGTATTATTTATTGTTGACTGATTCTGGTGAACCAGAATGTTATGAAGAGGCAATGCAGGTAGACACCAAAGAAGTGGGAGCAAAGAATGAAAGAGGAAATGGATTCCCTGGTAAATAACCAGGCTTTGGATTTGGTTCAGTTTCCTGCAGGAAAAAGAGCATTACAGAATAAATGGGTTTACAAGTTGAAGGAAGAAGATGGAGGCAAAAAGCGATACAAGGCTAGACTTGTTGTAAATGGGTTTTCACAAAAGAAAGGTATAGATTTTGATGAAATATTTTTTCTTGTTGTTAAAATGACTTCAATTAGGACTATTTTAAGTCTTGTGGCAGTAGAAGATTTACATCTTGAACAATTAGATGTAAAAACAAGTTTTCTCCATGGGGATTTGGAGGAAGAGATTTTAGATGTAAAAACAAGTTTTCTCCATGGGGATTTGGAGGAAGAGATTTATATGCAGCAGCCATAGGGGTATGAGGTCAAAGGAAAGGAGAATTTGGTATGTAGGTAGAAGAAGAGCTTGTATGGCCTAAAACAATCTCCAAGGCAGTGATATTTAAAGTTTGATAGGTTTATGATAGAACAGGGTTATAGTAGATGTCATTCTAATCATTGTGTTTATTTTAAAAGGCTAGAAAATGGAAGTTATATCATCTTGCTATTGTATGTAGATGGCATGCTTGTTGCATGGTCTAATATGCAGAATATAAATTTGCTCAAGAAGAAATTAGCTAATTCATTTGCGATAAAGGATTTGTGTGCCGCAAAGAAAATCCTTGGTATGAGAATAACAAGAGACAAAAAAAATCGCAAATTGACATTGTCTCGAGGTGAGTACATAGAGAAGGTGTTGGAGAGGTTTAGAATGCAAAATACAAAATCAGCTAGTACACCTTTGGTCAACCATTTCAAATTAACTAAGGAAATGTGTCCCAAGACATAGGAGAAGATAGAATACATGTCTAGGGCCCCTTATTCATCAACAATTGGTAGTTTAATGTATGTGATGGTTTGCACAAGACCATATATTGCACATGCAGTGGGAGTTGTGAGCAGGTATATGAAAAATCCAGGTAACGAACATTAGGAGGTAGTAAAGTGGGTTCTCAAGTATTTGAGAGGTATTTCTACTCATGCATTATGTTTTGGAGGTTCATACATTGTTCTACAGGGATATGTTGATTCAGATATGGCAGGTGATAAAGATAGCAGGACGAGCACTACAGGGTATGTTTTTACTATAGATGGAACAACAGTAAGTTGGATTTTGAAACTGCAAAAGGTTGTTTCACTTTCAACAACAGAGGTAGAGTATGTTGTTGCTACAGAGGCTAGTAAAGACATGATTTGGTTACATAGGTTTATGGAGGAATTGGGAAAGAAGAGGGAGAATAACAAGTTGTACAATGACAGTGAGAGTGCCATTCATCCTGCAAAGAACTTGGTCATCCATTCGAAGACTAAGCATATACATCTCAGGTACCATTTCATACGATCTGTCTTAGAAGATGGACATTGGAAGTTGGAAAAGATACACACTAGCCAGAATCCTGCAGACATGTTAACAAAGGGAGTAACTAAGGAGAAATTGACTTCCTGCTTAGTTTCAATTGGTATTCAAGCATGAATATGAAGATGAGAAATTTTCCAGGTCCAAGAAGGATCATAGTGCATCATATACAGTAGCGGTGGAGTTTTTGAGATCATTCTCCAAGTGGGAGATTGTTGGTTGTTGATCCTAATTATCTTCTTGATTCATAGGTCTTTGTTTTCAACCATGTTTATACCCCATGAAGACTTTACACACTAGAAGAATGTATACTCCTCCACGCGGGGAAGTGCAGGGAGGTTACCCCCCTATGGGGTTTGGGGGGTCTGGGGCAAGCGAGCCCTTGGTGGGGGTTCGAGGGCGAAGCCCCTGAAGGAAAAAATTCCTTGTAAATATATATTGTAATTTCATAGTAAATTTGGATCGTTCATTATAAGGTCGGAGATCTAACAGTCGAAATTATGTTATGGTTTTTTTCCCTGGAAGGAAACCCTCCTTTATGAGGGAAATGTATTCTGGCTATGTATCATTGCGAATATTGTATTCTGAGTGAGGAGACTGTGAGAGAAAGAAGAGGAAGTTACAACGGGTGTGTTGTAGGTTGTATCCCTTCATTTGCTGGATAATAATAAAGGAAGGACCTGACAATTTCTCTGGTGGACGTAGCCCACACTGGGTGAACCACGTATATATGTGTCTCTATTGTATTGTGTATCTTCTATGTTTTATTTCCACACTTGTTTTATTTATTGCTCTGTGGTCCCATTTTTATAACACCTATTGCTTGCACTTTTGACCCTAATGTCATATTCAACTTGTTTTTATTTAGCCTCTTTCTTATGCGTTCTCATCAGTTGCTAGCCTTGTAATCTTTTCCTTTGCAACTTGACACCTCTATCCATGCAGGGAACTTTGTCCATATCCAGCACATGCTTCCTTGAATTGATCATAGGTATGTTCCTTGTGCTTGGAACTAGTTTGCTTGCCCGCGACACTTGTTTCCTTCGTGTATTTATCATTATTTTATTCTTTTTCAGGATTTCCAATATGAAAAAAGATAATAAAAAAATAAAAAAAAGTTGAATAATAAAAAAAGAACAGGGGAATGAGTCTTCTTTACCGTTATTGGTAGCATTTGAGTCACCTATGAACAAAGTACAAAATATTGAGTCCAGTCTCAATATTTTGGGTTAGTATTTCTTTAGGAAACTGAACCAGTTACACATAGTTTTTACTCCTTTGACTAGTTATTCTTCCAATCACTATGGAGAGTTTTCCATTGCCTCCTACATCATATACTTATGTCAATGTTCATTTTAAGTTCATGTTGCCTAAGTCACATATTGTGTCGTGCTTTTGTTTAGAGGAAGTCTTAGCCCATGTCGACCATTTCGTAGAATTCTTGGCTTGCAAGTTGGCCTTCCCGTGTTTCAAGTACATCTCAGAATCATCAATATATTTTTCCTATACTCGTGCTCATATGGAGGGTCCCCATTGAATTCATGTTGGTCGGTCAAGATCTTATCGATTACAACAAATTGCTTTGAGAGTTTGACCTAGAGTTACACCCTAAGCCTATTTACACCATTGATAAGTGACCTTGTGCTTTAGCAGATGACATTCCATCATTGGTCGTTCACTGAGTGGTTTCCCTCATGCTAAACAACAAGAACATTTTTCACACATTAGGATTCGTGCAGTACCTTGGATTCCATTTGTCCCCATTGGTAGTTTCCTCACCTTTGTTGACAATCTTCATTATTGGTTATTATTCATAGGGTCTCTTTCATGCGCTATTTACATCTAGTGCACACAAGAGACATAATTCATGGTATTCCTTTCAATCCTTCTTTCAAGTCCTTCCAAATATTTGGCCCTCTACTGCTCCTCATGTTGGATGATGGGGGATGCCTTAATACCCTCCTTCCAGCGGATCTCTTCCTATTAACTTCAGCACATCTTTCTCTCACACATGGATCTAGAGTCATTATTAGTACCTTGGGGCTTGTAGTCATCAGTGGCAGGTTCCCTCGCTATTGAAAGTGGGAATACATCAATTTCCCCTGATCGATAGATTCTACCAGTTGTTTGACATTTGATCCTCTATTCACACTTGTTAGATTGTACTAGGTACCTTGATTCACATTATCATTATCGGTGGGTTGTCTTGCATTTATTACCGATATACATCAATAATATGTAATCAAATGGTGTCTCACTATGTTTGACTTCAACACATATATTCGCATGGTGCATACTCATACCACAATGGTTGATTTGAAAACCTCAAGAATGTAGTAGAATCATATCTTTTATGTTGTTGTCTGAGTTATGATTGGACAATACCACTCCTCGCATCAATACTCATGAAGGATCAGTTATCAAACTCTTATCCCAAAATATCCTTCACTAATTCTAAGACACAGATCCATTGTCTTCTCTTCTAACCTCATACATTAGGGGGCATCTATTATAGTGTCAATTTCCACCATTGAAGCATTGATACTCTTATCRGCTTAGTCCTTATCCTACTTACAGACAACTCTTCCCCATACCTCCTTGAGACCTTCTAAAAAACATAMTTTTGGAAGTTGTACGCACCCTCACAATTATGCAACACGTGTATACACAAGCTACCCAAGGGATAGTCATGTACATGTCARTAAATGATCAAAAAAATACAATTATACCTAATTAAATGTTGATTTACGGGAATGGTTAGTTGTCTAACTCCTTTTACTCATACTCAATCGTCTCTAACCAACTAGAGAACGCACAAAATGAGCATTTCGTCCAAGGATAAAGGTAAGAATCTTTTGCACATTAGAGAAAACATCTAGTTGGCTACACTCGTCGTGTCTGTAAACCCATATACATCCTTGTTGTTGCTGGTTATTATCCTAGAAACCCTTGTTTCCAGCCTTCCTTTTGATCACCATCCAATCTAAATAAGAGTCTCCCCTATATTCTCATTGAGTCTATGGTGAACCTAGATCCAAAACCAATATTTATAGCAAGAGCTTGGGTGGAGAGACCGGAGTCTTTTTTGACAGGGAAACGTCCCACAGGATAGGTATACTTTGTAACCACCTTGACTGCTAAATCTTATATAAACTCATTCCTTCGAAAAAGCACGGTATTTGTATTGTTTAAATTGAAATTCTTTCATGCATGTTTTATAGAACACTAATTACTTTGATCATTCCGTGATATTTTGGAATAACAAGTAGTTATTAGTATAATTACCTCTCTACATAGGCTTGTAGTTTTAAGGTTCTTGCAAATTGCAGAGGAACTATTGGAAATGTAACATCCTCGGCCCTCCAGAGACCGGGTAATGCTACCACATGGAATATACACTTGAATTTAAAATACATAACACAATAAACACAGACTACCACACAGAATCAATGGAACTAACAGTAATTCATATACGCAATGGAATACATGATAACATTCAAGCATCACAAACACGCATAACATACATAATTAGGCACATAAATGATACTTATCTTCTAGCTGGAGTAAATCCACCAACTATGTGCAGACCTTCAACGAACCCCCTAGCCAAAGACCACGCTACTCATCACGTTCAGCAATGGGTCATGCCCGAGCTGCGACTAAGCTCCACCCAGGGCAAGGGAATCCTAGACTAGGCTGAGGTTACAGGAAACTGCACAGTGCAACCAGAAGGATTCTCTCCATGATCCTTCTTATGCCCACTACTCATGGACTCTCATTCCCCACATGCTTGTTCCACCCCGGGAATATGCACCTTCATTGTTCCATAATCCATCGGTTGCTCCACTTCCCCTCTCAGGGTCACGGCAACAGGCCAGATCAGGAATTCTCATAGCTCTGTAGTTGGTGTTGGACTCTCTCTAGGAGAAAACCACTTCCCGACAAACTCTCTCACCTGGAGAGAGATTCTCACAGGCCTGACAACCTGCCTCTTCAACCATGGGCTTGAACACCCGCTTCTTCAACCACTTTCCACTCAGTTCCAGCAAGGTAAAGGTGACAGCAACAACAACAAGGAAAACGACAAGGTTTAGTAAGGAACAGACGATGGCAGCAAGCCACACTCAATCAAGGAACTGTGTGGCCGTAACAGCCAACAGTTATGACACAACACCACTCAAAAAATTACAGGGTGCTTGGAGTTCACAGGAGACACGGATCAGTCCCTCAGTTTTCACTGGTTTCAAGGTGTGTGAAAAGGAATCAAAATGTTGAGGTCGATGCAGAGGAAAAACGGGTTCAGACGGACGATGACCAGCAAACTCAAGTGGAGGACGGAAGAATGGGGGAGCGAAATCCCCACATGGATGACTTCTTCAGCTTTAATTGCACATGCCCAGGTTGACACCTCTCTTCCTGGAGATGCATGCACTACATTTGCATTCGTTCCCCTTTCCTAGGAACTTAAGATAAAAAATATCATGTCCACCTTAGCCTTCAGGAATTAATATTAAAATATTATTCCTTTAGAGGTAAGCCCCCTAGCTTAGCCCCTAGGCCCAAATATTTAGCCCCCTGTCCCTTACCCAGCCTTGTGGAAGCTTATTCCCCCATCACTCTTTCTTTGTGGTTGATCTACACGCAGTGATGTAATTATATTAAATATATGAGCATTTACACATATACAATAGTAGGCTCACTGGCCTTTGCATCTAGGCTCTCTGGCCTAGTCACCACATAAGCCTCCTAGCTTATTATAACTTGGCTCACCAGCCTATCCAATATGTTTACCATTCATAATTACAATTGGGGCTCTACCAGGGGGTATTACAGGAAAAGAGTGAGGAAATTCTGGCAATCGGGAACAACAACAATCGTAGGACTCATGGTGAATTAATCCTTCTTCTCCTATCAATAGTTAGTTATTTCCTTTGAATTCGGTTATAATATCTTTGTTGAGTGTTCTTTATGGAATTTTCTTTCTGTACGATCATTGGTATGTTGTAGTAATCCCACTACTGTAGGGGATTTTCCCCGAAAGCTCTATCATAGATAAGCTTTGGATGGTGATCAAGTAGCCTAAGGTTTCATGCACAATCATTTGGATAGGTTACTCTTCCTTACAAATGTGGTTTACTAGATCTATTAGAAATTGATCGAGTGGGGATCGGGCTTATGGGTAGTGAAAATCCTCAGTTGAGATTCATTAGTAAGGCACTAGGAGAATCTGAGCAATGTGGGGTTTTCTTGGTGTATCGAGGTTGAGTCATGGAACTTGAGCTATTACTGAAAAGGCTAGTGTGACAAGAATCTCGGGTGAGTGTGTCGTGGAAGGAAATGGTTCTAAGAAGAGAAAGGCACATGTGATGTATCAAGCAGAAGGGTGCACCCACCAATTTGGTTTCAGGTGAAGTGGTGAAGATGAATGAGGTAGTGGATAGGGTGGAATTAACCCTGGTTAGTAGGATCCTTAGTTATCAAGTGGGGGAAAGGGAGTGAAGGTATAGTTTTCTAGTGGGTGGAATGCTCTTTTAGGTTATATACTAGCCTTCTTTATTCTCTTGAGGAGTTGGTTAGCATTCACTTTTTGTAATTCCTTAGACATGGTAAATATTCTTCCAACTTTCTAGAATTGGACTCCTCCCTTTTGCTTTTGAAACATTGGTCACAATTTTGTTATGCTAGGAAATAAAGAATGGACTTGATATCGGTTTGGGATAAACTACCCAAGATACGTATGAAATTTTGGTCTTATGAGGCTTTCCAAACTATAGGAAATTCTTTGGCTCAATTCATGAAGCTGGATATGTCTTTTAAGGAGTCTAATGAAATGTTTATGACACATATTTTAGTCAGACTCAAATTGAGGGAGGGATTGGTGGCTAATATGGAATTGTAGAGGGATTTGAAAAAACACTTACAAGTTTTGGACTATGTTAGATTGTCATTCGGGTGTAACAAGTGTCATAAACATAGACACCTTCTAGAAAAATGTTGTTACACATCAAAATGCCACACTTAAGTGTCGCAATTGTCACAAAGTGACATATGCACCTTGTTAAGTGTCGCATGCATTGTCTCAAGTGTAGTATTCACCTTACTAAGTGTCACATACACTTTGCTAAGTGTTGCAACCCGTTGAGACCATGAAACACATTTGTCACAATCCCTAAGTCAGTTTGGAAGAGGTAACCCACCATTTGAGGTCTAGAACCACACCTTTTACTTGGAAAATTTGACCATTTCTAGGCATTTATGAAGGGTGGTGCTCCCCTACTCATGGTTAGGAAGTGCCAACGCTCCCCCTTCCTTGCTTAGGGGGTGCCAGTGGCGCTATTTCTATAACTCAAAGGGAGCACCAATGTGGTTAGAGAAAAATATGGCACATCCCACCTTTTCTTAAGGGAACAATCTTAAGGGAGGAGGTTGTTTTGGGTCGAATCCTATCCTGTGGCACTATCTTAAGATCAAATCCCAACTCATGGAGCCATATCCTCAACCACTTCCCTTATTATCTCATGGTGGTTGAGCCTCCCAATCCTATAAATTGAAGGTACTTCCATGGTGAAAGGGGGAGGAAATTGTTGAAGCATAATTATTATGATCGTAAGAGATTTGTGCAAGGGGTTGGACAAGGAGAGCTTAGAGAAGTTATTGCATTGCCAAACATGATTTGTAAGTACTTGACATTGAATTTACAATTAATATAAACTTGGAATATTCCTTTCATTGTGATTTTTCATTGTAATGTCTATGATTAAGTCAAATATGTTATAGATAGATCTTTTTATCTAATCACACAGATTAGGAGAAAGGATTTCTTTGTTGTTCATTGCAGGTCCCGACTCGCGCTAAGGAGCTTAGAGATCAAGCCTGAAGCTTGGAGCAGTGAGGACAAATTTCGAAACGAGATACGTGACATTCTTTCTCTTTCTCATTTCGATTGGTTATGAACTAGATATATAAGGAAAGTAGCAACCATTTGTTTTATTCTATCTTTGGACCAAAGAAGGGGTCTTGGTCCAAAGGGGAGCTTAACCTGTCCACAGGGTAAGATTTATCACAACGGAAAAATGGAAACTCTACTGAGGATCAAATTTGATTAGTATTTCCTTTGGTTCGTCTTGAATCCTTGCTTGTGATTAGATCTTGCTTGTTTGATGCTTGATTCTAATTTATTTCCCCTTCCCTCTTCTTGATTGAAGATTTTATAGTCATTGATTGAGTCTCTACTGATTTTTAGCTTATGGAAGCCCTTTTTAAGATTTTTCAGGACCAACACTCCCCTGCAGTTTCTACCAGGGTGTCGCTCACCTAACTAACGCTCCCCCTTAGTCTCCTAGGGAGCACCATAGCACTTTGTTCCTTTGGTAACAGGGGCACCAGTCTCTACTTTTAGGTGGATTTATGAGTTTTTGCTTGGTTTTGCTCAGTCTGTTGTTAAGAGACTTTTAGCCCAGAGTTTTTTGGTTCGTCTTTGACTTTGTTTTGATTGAGAAATTGACATTTATTACTCATTTCATTTCCTTATTTAAGTTTGCAAATTTCTCCTAGTTGTGAAATTGGATAGTCCCCTTGATTTAACAAGATCCCTTGGTTCATCCTACCTTTCAGTTATCTGATCTTTGTCTCGCAAAGTTTTCAGATTGCTTGATTGTTTAGGAGTTTTCATCAACTAGAGTTTGCAAAGGTTGTTTGGTATTGATCTCTTTTTGTCTTCGTTAAAACATCTCGATTTTTGAATGATTAGGAATCTCTTGTTTACCGCAACCCAACCTTGAATATTGATTCTTACTGCTCATTTTTTGATGATTTTCAAGAGTGTTTGTCTTGTTTATGTTTCACATATTCGATTCCTTGATTGAACAAGTTATATCATACTTAATTTATTTCAGTTCTCATCAGTTTTTTGAATGCACTTTGTTTGATTTATGTTTTGCCTTGTATTTCTTTGTGTCAAACATTGATCTCTATCATTTCACTTGAAATTTAAGAAGCAAAAAATTTTGCATATCTCATTGCATACCTAATTGAACAAAGAATTTTTTGCATTCTTAGGAAATTAGTTTTGGTACATGTTTGGAAAAGAGCTAGTTTTGCATTTGGATTTTGGAGACATTTGCTTGGTATTTTGGCATCATCTTGCTCCTAGAAATTTAAAAGTTGAATAAAATTTGAGTACTTGCTTGTGTTAAGAAGAATAGAACTCTTCTCCTTCTGATACACAGAATTCATCGAAAAGGAGGACTAGATCTTATTCTTCTGCATTCTATTGGAGTCGAGTCTCACACATCATCAGTTTCGTCTCCATAAACCTTCAAGTAAAAATCCATTAAAATCAACCACGCGCTAATAAAGTCTACTAGACATTTTTAGTTTTTATCACACCAACAATAGCACATGATTAGGGTCTTTAGACTAAGAAAAGTGAGTAAATCGTTTAAGACTACTAAAAATATTGTAGAACACTAAAGAGTGAACAAATGCAATTTTTCTATAAGCATAGTTGGGAACCCCCTCTAACACAAGGGCTAAACAGGAGGTCGTATGTGGAAGAGAAACAAAGATCATCTCTCCAAAGCTTGACCAATCATAGCGGACAGATCGTATATTGGGGGGTTTTCTTGAAGTGTCACTTGTTTCCTTTGGTCTCGGTGCTTAATGAATCTCGAATCTGTTCAAGGTCCTCAGAATTTTTACCGATCCACTTGTCTTCAGTCCTCTAGAAAAAATTTGGACTTTGATATCCTGCCCATACTTTCAATCCCGACTATCGATTGTACCCTCCCAGAGACCGACTCCTAGTTGGTAACCTTAGTGGTCTTTCCTAGGTATCTACAGAGGTGACTGTGGGGGGAATTCCCACGGTACCTGGGAAAAACATCATATCACACTTTCATTACCCTTGGAGGGTGATCCCACAAAAGCGTGGGTTACTTGCACCGAGAATATCTATTATGTGGAGGTTGAGGTAAATACTTATCATTTATTCATTGGTGGCTTGACATCCCATGTTCAGAAGATCCTTGAACCTTTTGTTGCTTGGTTGATTGATTTTAGTTTTCTTAGGATGTGTTTCTTTGATTTTCGTAATTGTCCTTAGGATCGTTAAATTATTCTAGTTTAAAGATATCATAGTATACAAGGTATGGATCTTGAAGTTCAGGAATCTCAACACAATGTTTCTTACAAAGAAATGACCGAAGATCAAACTTCTGAGACTGGGAATGTAGCTCTTGGAAGTGGCCAACACATAGAAGAACCAGTCACAACCTTTGTAAAAAGACTTTCATCTTACACAAATCCTCTTTTTACTGATCCACTTGGCCTACCACTCATTGATCCACCATCCGCAAGTTATATTTATGCCTATTCTTCTTACAATTTACTGTTCAGTTCATCCACTACACAATCTTTTTTCATGAACCCACCAAGTTTTTGTTTTCCTGAAGAACTTGGGAATTTATCTTTATCCACAACTCTTGTAGTTGATACTACTAGTGCTTCTTCTTTATTGGGAACATAGGTGACCCAGGTAACCCTGACACAACCACTTTCGAATACATCTCCCTTCGTACATGGGTCAGGTAATATTCTTGCTTCACTATTTCCACACATGCACACACCAAGTGATTTACTTTGTTGTCCCATCGATCACATGGTTGGCAGTAAATTCGTTCACTCAACCACGATTAGACAAGCTACTCATCCTCCATCTCAAACCTTGCAGATAAGTACACCCTACATTGGAGGCCAATCCTCAATGGGAGGCCAAACTTTAGCTAGGGGGGAACCTTCAGCTGGAGGCTAACGTTTTATTAGGGGGAAACCTATGTGGTTGCAACATCAACAAATATGGGGGCAAGGTGCTACTGCAAGTGCTTCTATCCCTACTGCCACTGGGATGTATCCTAGACAATCATATCCAGGAGTTGTTAATCCTTTGTGGTTTCAACCCAATCTGGCGGGAATTCCTCAGCAAGGAAATTTTCCCTATCAATCTGTAAACCCCATGATTCCAACACAACATCCCCCTCAAACACAATATATGGTAGGTCCATCGGGCCAATCACAATACATGAGGGGACCATCGGGTCAATATCAATATGTAGGAGGTCCATATGTTCAATCATAGTACATGGGTGGACAACTAGGAAAGCCATCGTACATGGGTAGACAATCAGGAAAACCAACTTACATGGGTGGACAACCCGATCAACCACCATACATGGGAGGACCATCTAGTTTTTCCATCTCACCATGACCTAGATATGGTCCTACTAGTGTTCCCATGCCACATGGTTACCACCAATATCCACATGATAACTAACAACTTGCATTTGTGGATGCGTTAGATCTACTAGATATGTTGTGTTTGACATACGATACAATTCAACATGCACCATTTTGGCCCTCCATCCCTACCAAATTATTGTCTGACATCCTGAAATTCGACAGAAAACCTGGGGAAGATCCTAACAATCATGTTATGACTTTCCATTTGTGGTGTTCTTCAAACTCTTTGATGGATGACTCCATTCGTCTAAGGATTTTTCAAAGAACACTTACAGGTGTAGTGGCCAAATGTTATATTGAGTTGTCATGTAACTACTTTGTCGACTTTAACTCTCTTTCCATGGCTTTCCTCACACATTTCCAGTTGCCTATATGGTATGAGACCGGTACAGATATTTTGACCTCACTCCGACAATCCTCTTCCACCCCCATATATGATCATATTCATGAATTGAGGCGACGGAGATGGTTGATCAAAGCTCCAATTCCAGACCAACTCCTCGTAGATTGGTTTACAAAGTCGCTCTTGCCACCCATCGTCAGAGATGTTTCTATGGGATGTATTGTTACTGAGGAACATGCTACCAGTCGTACTCGATATTTGGATTTGGTATATTCCCAGTCTAGCACACTTTATGATTTGATCCCTCATGCTCCTTGTCCATTGAATGATCCGACAAGACCTGCTCTGGAACCAGGTTTTGTTTCGAACACCAAAACTACTTACGCTATTGCTCAAACCTCTGAGGTCAATGCGGTCCAATCCACTTCATCTCAACAACTCGGAGGTAAGAATAAAAACAAGGCTAAATCCAAGAAATCTTCTAACCAGCATGATACTACAAAGACTGTTGATACTCAACCGAATCGTAAAGCTAAGTTTCCTTACATGATTTGTACAGAGGACCACTACACAAAAAATTTCCCTCGTCGAGAGGAAGTCAATAAATTTATGAAAGGTACTTCCCTACCAGCAACGTTAACTGAACCTTTCCTAGTTCAGCAACAAAAGAAAGTTTCACAAAATCCTTTCCCTTCACAAGGTGGAAACATAGGTCGTTCCCACCATGGGGATGCTTCCTCAAGCACCTATGAGGTCTATATGTTTAAGACGGTTAATTTAATGACTTGATCAAATACTTATGACATTATTCCAGGTAATCATGCTAATGGAAAGGCTATTGATCAGCCCTCCACATCCACTCCTCCATCTTCTGCCCCTCTTCAGATTGAAAATCCAATTTATGATGCAGTCTTGTGCCTGTCCAAGGGTACAATTCAAAAAGTGACATTTAATCCAAGTGCCCGCACCACCCAAAAATACAATATTGTTGAAGATTTGGCACAAGCATCTTGTGCTATGTCAGCCCTCGAAGTTCTACAGAACTGTCCAAGTCAACGTAGAACCATGTTGTCAACGATTGGAGCTATGGATCCAGAGGAATCAAATCTAATTACATTTAATCTGAACTATTTTAAGGAGAGGCTCTCACACCACCTAGCATTCCAAATTCAAATTTTGGTTGGTGGAAAAAACATCCATCGCTTTGTTTGGGATGAAGGAGACTCCACCTATGTCATGTATTTATCTTGTTGGAGAGAAATTGGTTCTCCTAAACTTAACCAATCTCCTACCACCCTTCAATCATTTGATGGACGTGGTTTCCAACCTCACGGACTCTTGCAGTATTTCACTATGACATTAAAGAGTAGAACCATTTCGGTCAATACCGAAGTGGTTGACGCACCCCTGGATTAAAATTTGTTACTTGGTCGTAGTTGGTTTTATGTGATGATTGTCGTCGCATCTTCAGTGTTTTGTATTTTACAATTTCCTTATAAAGGAAAAGTTGTCACTATTGACCAACTTGACTATTTCACTCTAGATCTCCACAATTCTGCAATGAATAATGTCCCTTTTCTAGGTTCCAGTCTTGGGTATGAGAGTGTAAGAGTACGTCTCCTTAAGGATTCCTCCCTCATGGGGATTTTTTCTTTGCCTCCTCCTGACACCTGCAGGTTGCCACGTTAAATATGATTTTGACTCGGGTACAACAATCCCTAGAATCACTTGATCCTTTTGTAGTACCTGGTCGTTGTGAGCATATTTCATTGTCTCTGTTAAGCTAGTTAAAAAATGAAAAAGACCCCCCTCCATTCGAATCGAGTCTCACTCTAGATTGAATACTTGAACCTTCTTTTCCTCCACCTAGTGAAAATATTCCTATTAGTATCTAGATGCCTAAACAAGGAAAGAAGAAGAGTCGATGGAGAAAATGATGCTTGGGGGGCACATCTCCAGCCTCTAGACATCATTCTGGAATGAAGCCACTAGCTTCTACCATGCAGGTTGGGGGAAAAATACCTCTAGAGAGACATGCTTCTAGGAGGGATCCTCGTTTGGGGGTCGTTCCCATCATAACGTAGTAATATTTTCTAGAACGATCTTAGTCTTTGTTCTTTCTCGTGCTCGTAAATACATGAGAATAGGTTACTAAACTTAGTATTTATTCTTTCTCATGCTCGTTAATACATGAGAATAGGATACCTAGTATACTTTTATCTCTTTTTCGGAATCGTAAAAGCTATAAGAAAAATGAACTCTTTGGAATTTACTTTAATCTCTTTTTAGACTCCCTAAACATGAAAAGATTGTCGAGTGAGCTTGTTTCCTTTCACACTCATTAAAAGGTTTGAAAGGGCATATTTTGAGTGGTAGTTTACCCATTTTTCGACCTTGTAAGACTAACTACGAAAAAGGTATACTCTAGTCAAGCATGACTAGAAGAGTTCTCCCCTATATTGTTTCACTTTTTTCGAGCTTGGGAGACTAAATTTATGAAAAAGTCACCCACAGAGTCGTCTTTAAGTTCTTTTCAAACTCTCTAAATGTGAAAAACCACTGAATTTACCTTCTTTGGGCTCATAAAATTATGCATTGAAGGACCTATGTGAGTCCAATCTCCAGGACCCATACGGGACCGAACCCCTCCTTCTTCAGGTTCGTTAAACATGTGTCAAGGGACTCATCAAAGATGAGCTATACCGAGCATCTGTTATCCTCCTCAAACTCATTAAAAAACAAAGAGGTACTCACCAATCATGGTGGGGGGGGAATTGAAAGAAGAGGGTCAAGTTTTTTGGAATCCATTACGATAGGTATTGTTCTCACCCTTGAACATGGAACCTGTTTGTGTCTCGTGTTACAGTTGGGTAATCTGCTTGTCTATGAGTCATACCAATTCCGTGTGTTGTTATATTTTTTCATTCCAGTCGAAGAGTGCTCTTATGATCATCACTTTATGTTCTTGATACTCATCGAGTCAATGCTGCCAAGTCATTTGTCGTGCCTCACAATTTTCAAGGGAAGTTTCACTTCAAACCATCCATATGCAGTATTACTAGTTTCCATTTCCTGTGTCAGCCCATACTCATTTAATCCACCATCTCACATCACTTTCCTGTGTATGTTTCATGTCAATGATGAGGGATACATCATGGCCCTCCTTTGACAAGTCTATTCATGTCAACTTCAACACATCATCTGGGAATTATACTTAGAAACAAATTAGTACCTTGGGACATGCTTTCCTCAATGGCATGCCTCCTCGCTTCCAATAGTAGTTTTACACCATTAACGTCTGATCAGATGATTCCACGAATGTTCAACCTCGACTCATTTATTCACATTCGCTGGAATGTATTAAAGGTACCTTGGGAATCATTGTCATCATTGGTGATTTCCCTCACACTTTTTAACAGTATACCTCAATGACCAGTAATCAAGTGGTTTCTACCATGTTCGACATCGATCCATCTATTCACATGGATATATTCATGCCATTTCAAGATTGGGATGAAGACCCTGGGTTAGGCACTCAGTATGTTATGTGCTTTGCCCAGGATGTGATGGAGCTCATTTGAGCATGCAAAATATTTCAGTACAATCACCATGCTGGAAATCTTACTAATATATATATTGTCACATAGATCCACATTGTATTGATCCATGACCGTGTTTTGTCTACTTGTATCTCCATTGTGTATTTTTCATGGTTGTGATTAGTTCCTATCATGGAGGTATGGATCCACATTGTATCTCTGGTGGTCATATCCTTAGTCAGTATTCTCATGGATCCGAAGTGTAATGGTCGGCGGCCATGCTTTGAGTCAACTCGTATTCCGAGCATAGGTATTCCTTCCTCGGGAATGAAACATATATTTATATTGATTGATCATTGTTTGTAGCTTTTGTCAGGTTCTCCTACTCCAACACCCTTGCATTAAAGAATTTGTAAAGTGTTTCAGCCATTAGTTTCTCTTTTGACCTCACACTTTAGGGGGCATCTGTTACACATCAAAATTCCACACTTAAGTGTCGCACCCTAAGTGTCACAAGTGTTGCAAAGTGACGTATGCACCTTCTTAAGTGTTGCATGCATTGTCTCAAGTGTCATATTCACATTACCAAGTGTCGCATTCACTTTGCTAAGTGTTGCAACCCGTTGACACCATGAAACACATTTCTCACAATCCCTAAGTCAGTTTGGAAGAGAAAACCCACCATTTGAGGTCTGGAACCACACCTTTTACTTGGAAAATTTGACCATTTATGGGCATTTATGAAGGGTGGCACTCCCCTAATCATGCTTAAGAAGCGCCAATGCTCCCCCTGCCTTGCTTAGGGGGCGCCAATGGTGCTCTGTCTCTAACTCAAAGGGAGCACCAATGTGGTTAGAGAAAAATATGGCGCATCCCGCCTTTTCTTAAGGGAGGAGATTGTTTTGGGTCGAATCCTATCCTATGGCACTATCTTAGGTCCAAATACCAACTCATGGAGCCATATCATCAACCACTTCCTTTATTATCTCACTGTGGTTGAGCCTCCCAATCTTATAAATTTAAGGCACTTCCATGGTGAAAGGGGGAGGAAATTGTTGAAATATCATCATTCTGATCGTAAGAGATTTGTGCAAGGGGTTGGAAGAGGAGATCTTGGAGAAGGTACTGCATTGTCAAACATGATTTGCAAGTAATTTCCATTGGCTTTTCAATTAATATAAACTTGACCTATTCCTTTCATTATGTTTGTTCATTGTAATGTCTATGCTTAAGTCAAATCGGGTATAGTTAGATATGTTGTATCTAATCACATAGAGTAGGAGAAAGGATTTTTTTGTTGTTCATCGTAGGTCCCAAATCACACTAAGGAGCTTGGAGATCAAGCCTGAGCAAGGACAAATGTCGAAACGAGATACGTCACATTCTTTCTCTTTCTCTTTCTCGTTTTTATTGGTTATGAACTAGATCTATAAAGAAATTCGAAACCATTTGTTTTATTATGTCTTTGGACCAAAGAAGGGATCTTGGTCCAAAGGGGAGCTTAACCTGTCCACTGGGTAATATTTCTCATAACAAATTCCCTCTAGGGTTTAACATAAGGGTTTGGGTAAATAAGGTCACCAATTCTTCACCTAAAAAATTACCCTCGAGAGGCAATTGGGGGATACGAAGGGGGGAAGAGACTGGTAAGAATGAATTTTTTACAAGAGATGAAGGGAAGGAGGCCTTGGTTTTGAATGCTTTGAACATGGTAGAAAGCATTCCATCTATTGAAGAATACCTTCATACTTCTCAAGGTCAACAACAAATTTCCTCCTCTAATGCACCATCAGGGAAAGGTATTATTTACTCTTTGATTCCATTTGTTGAATGCTTGTAGTGCCTAAGTAGTATCTTTTATTCTCTAGAGGTAAGTATATTGAAAATTTAACTCCTTTAAATTTGTTTCCTTCTCTGCATAATATATTGTTTTCAAGGTGTTGCTTGACTGTCAGGGTTCCATTCAATTGAAGGGTTGGGGAATTTAATAGCTTCTTCTCCTGATGCTTCCTTGTGTCTTCAATATTTGAATTTCGATGATCAGACTTCCTCCTTTGGGAAGATGGATGATATGTTATCCATTTTAAGGGAGGGGATACATTGATTAGTTTGGAAACTTCTTCTACCTCAGAGAAGAATTATATAATACAAAATTTATGGCCTCGAAAGGTTGGTTCTGATGATTTTATTGATGAGGCCCTATGGGATTTTGGAATAAATGTGAGCAAGGGTTCTATTTTTGGGGGTTGTGGAAGAAAGTCCTCCATCACTTAGATCAAGATAAAGTGGTTTCTAATGTAGCAATCGGTAGACATCATTCTATTTTTGGGGTACTTAGAGCCTTGAATACCTCAGAGAGGATTGAATAATGATTGTATTATCTTTTAATTATAATGTTAGCTAATGTACCCAAAAAACTAGCTTTAAGGAGACTCATGGATTTACATAAACTCGATTTACTGTTGTTGTGGGAGAGTATGTGTGAGGATGGGAAATTAGTAGGGAATTTGGAGATGTTATTGGGAGGGTGGGATTTTCTAACAGTTTATGCGTAAAGTAGGTATGGGGGTTTGATATCAGGCTCTAGAAGCATGTTTTTCACTTTTTCTAATTCCTAGTCTTTTGATTTAGGTCTCAACCTTGAGCTTTTCTCTCAAGATCTAAGTAGATACTTTCTATTTGTTGAAGTATATGGGCCTTATAATGAGAGGGTTCCTTTTTAAGATAACTTATTGTACAAATATCTACTAAAGGAGAATACAATCTTGGGAGGGGATCTTAATTTCTCCTTAGGATTGCATAAATATGGGGTCCTAATGCATATGTAGACTATTTCACTAACTTTTTTCATAAGGAAATTGGAGAAATGTGAGTCGATTGGTGTCAATCTGGTGAAGTTAAAACCTAGTTGGAGAAACAAAAAGGTAGGAAATGACAGAATTTCCAAGTGCCTAGACAAATTCCTAGTTTATGAAGATTTTTTTGGTGATTCTTTGATGTTGAAGCAATGGGTTAGAAATGGGGGAGAGTCAAATAATTTTCATATTTTTTTAAAAGTGGTTGAATTAGGTAAGAGACCTCCTATTCCCTTTAAACTAAATCTAGGATGGCTAGCTAAGGATAATTTTTATTAATTTGATTAAAGGTCTGTGAATTCACTTTTATTTGAATCATCATGAAATTATATTCATTTTGAAGCCAACCTGAAAGAGTTAAACATCCATCCATTGGTTGGGATCATGTAAAGAAGTTGAAGGGTGGTAAGGAATTGTTGAAGGTGGAAGAAAAACTAGAGAACGTGTATGAGGTTGAGGGAGTGGGCTTCTTAACAAAGAAAACAACGACCAAAGTCCTAGGCTTGGAACAAAGAAGAAGAAAATTATTGGATGAGAAGGAAAGAGCTTAGAGATTAAAGAGTAGGGCTTTTTGGCTCACTAGTGGAGATGAAAATTCGAAACTTTTCCATCATTAGGCAAACTATCATAAGAATGTCAATACTATTTGTAATATTAAGAAGGTAGCTGGGGAAATTGTTAATACATTTGTGGGGATCACTGGTGTTGAGAATTTTGGGACTCTCTATAAATCTGAGGAGAGGGATACCATTGTAGAGGTGGTGCAAGTGACTCCGTACTTTTTGAGTTTTGTAAATGAGAATGAAAATCAAGTGTTAAAGGAGGAGGTTTCCATGGAAGAGCTATAGGTTTCTCTGCATAGATTTCAAAAGGATAAAAGTTTGAGACCTAACGGGTGACCAATTGAATTTTTTCTAGGATTTTATGAGACTATAAAGGAAGATTCATTATGTGTCTTAGAGGAATATAGAACTTCTAGGAGAGTATTGGTTGGTTTCAATGCCACATTTGTTTTTGTTGACTAGGGAAATCAACAACTAGTTGGGCATGTACTCGTGTGACACGTGATTGTGTTATTCAAATGCTACAACTATAACCCCATGCATGCCAACATGGCTCCTCACGCGGCACACAAGGCTAGTCGAGGGTTTCAAATCAGTGACTTCACACAATATAGTGTCTTAAAAGTACACTCCATCATCGACTGTTCTACACCTTGGGGGCTTCAATGCCATATTTAGTGTTTGTAACTGTATTTATAAAATTGTGGAAAAAATTACAGCTAAAAGGGTTAAAAGGTTGTTGTCTAAGTCAAGTTTTGGGGAACAATTTGGGTTTCTTGAAGGAAGAAAAATCCATGAGGCCATTGGTGTGGGCCAAGAAGGGATACATTCCATAAAAGCATGGAATTTGAAAGTAGTGGTGGTCAATATAGATCTCTCCAAAGCATATGATAGGGTAAGTTGGTTTTATATGAGGTTGATGCTTACTCACCTAGGTTTATGTGTCCCTTTCATCAATTGGGTGATGAGTTATGTTTCTTCAATTTGCTTTTCAGTCCTTGGAAATGATGCATCTTCTGATATTTTTAGACCACACAAAGGTTTGATACAAGGGTGTCCCCTGTCACCTCTCATCTTCCTTATTGTGGCTAAAGGTCTGAGTATGGAATTACTTGATTCAAAGAGGATAGGGAGATTTAAATGGGTGAGGATTGGGAGTACTTTTCATCTGTCTCATTTATTGTTTATCGATGATGTGTTGATTTTTTGTGATGGCACTAAAAGGGAATTGGATAATTTAAAAGAGATATTGGAGCTATTTTGTAGAGCAACTGGAATGTTTTCGATTGTGGGTAAATCAATTGCTACTTTTGTTGGACTAGAAGATGAAGAAAAATATTACTATGTTAACCTATTTCCTTTTAAGCAAGTTTGACTTGATGAAGGTTTAAAATACTTGGGTTTTTGGATAAAACCAAAAGATTATTTAAAACATGATTGGAATGGGATACTATCAAAGTTTGGAAAAAGGATAAATATATGGTGTCACCGTTGGATCTCTCAAGGGGCTCGTTTAATTCTTGTAAAGGTTATTCTAGAATCTCTCCCAGTGTATTGGATGTTGCTCCCATGGATACATAAAGGATTTATTGTGCGGGTGAGAATAATTAGTTACACAGTCCTTTAGTTGAGACCTGTGATATGACAAGGATCTCATGGGTGAAATGGCAAAGGTTGGCAGTGCCAAAATATTTAGGGGCTTGGGAACTCAAAAATATATTTTATTTCTCCAAGGGACTAATATCCAAGAGTGTGTGGAGGCTCATATAGGTGAAGGGTTTATGGTGTAAAGTATTTCATCAAAAATCTAGCTCTCCAAAATCTATTGAAGACTAGGAAAGGAGGCCTCAAAAATATTTACACAATGTTTCAATTATTTAGAAAGCAATTGTTTTGGATTTCCCACTAGTTGGTGAATGTCTAGTTTGGAGGATTGGTAATGGGGTCAAGGTGTGACTAGGAGAAGATCCTTGGGTGGGGAGCTATGTGGAGCACAAATTTCTTGAACATTTGATTGAAATTCGAAGGGGTAGAGGATTATACAATCTATCATAGATCGTAGGCTCGATTCATACTTCGATCTAGGGTCAAGGTTGATTGGAGAAGAGAAGAAGTGTGGGGTATTTTTACAAATAGATTAAATTCCAACTACATCAGGTTATAAGAAAAGGAGCATTTTATTATCTAGGTAGGGAATCCCAAAAAAGCTTATACTCCAAATTATAGTTATCTTGATTTGAGTGGTATGGGTGAACAAATGAATGTTGAGTGGTGTTGGAGTTTAGTTTCAAAGTTAAATTTCTCATCCAAATAACACATAGTTATTTGGTTTCTTTTGAATTATAAATTTCTCATGTGGGACAAGCTACAAAAAGTAATTATGGTAGGACATATTAGGTGTTCTTTATGCCAAACTACTGAAGAATCAAACAATCATTTGATTATGGGTTTTGCATATGTTGTTCAAGTTTGGAGGGAGGTTGTAGTATTGACTAAACTAAAGAATGTATGGAGAGGTAATATTATTGAAGAAGGGTTAAAGGATTGGATGAATAACCCATGGGTTATAACACTCAAATCTCTTCCCCTGATTCTTTCTTGTGGTATTCGGTTGGATAGAAGTGAAAAATTATTTGATGGCAGGTTGGTTCTACCTCTACAATGTGTGACTATTAGTCTTAGCATATTAAAGAATTTTCCATGAGTTAAATTGGACAAGCCACAAAGTGTAACAGTGGTGGAGGGTGATCCACAAATATGTGGGGTTAGGGGCTCTCATTTTTTGAAGAGGATAATCCCTTTCAGTTTAGAGTTGGAATGGGTAGGGGGACTAATAATTATGTCGAGTTGTTGTCTTTAAAACTACTACTACTATCGACCATTGAGAAGGAAGTGAGTCCTCTTCAGGTTTTTGGCGATTTGATGACAATAATCAAATGTATGAGGAAACAATAGTTTTTCTCAACTTATATACTACAACCCATTCTCGAGGAAGTCATGTTAGTGTGCAATTATTTTAATCAGATTTCCCTTCACCACATTTATCGAGAAAGGAATATTATTATAGATTGGCTCTATAAATAGGGAGTAAATATGAACTTTGGTCAGTGGTTTGTGTTGGAGAACAAAGGAGTGTATTTTAATTATTATCATCCTCCTTTTTAGTAGATGGCTTAAAATTGTTGAATATGACTTGTTTATTGTTGGTCGAGTATTTTCTAGTTGAGTTTATGTTATATTTTATGAATCGTTGGTTATGACTTATAAAGATCTTATGGTATTAATAATGTTTTTAATAGTCTATAGTTATAAGACTCTGCAGAGCTTATAGGTCTTTGATTACATAAATTTTATGTTGTGGATCGATGATAGGGGGTAGTTTTGGTTTTTTTGTTTGGAATAGTGTCAGAGTCTTGAAGCGGGTTATCTCTGAGTTATTTGTGTAAAGTTTCTAGCTACAACTATGAGAAATACATTTTCAAACATTTGAAAAATGTAATTTTGTTGTGATGAAATAAAATTATGATTTTTTTAGGAAAAAAAATAGGTGGACCAAACATATTTGTTGAATGCAATGACAACAATGTTGGACATGTATGGGATACAATGGATACTACATAGGGGAATTTTGAAAGGTATTAAGCATGAAAAGAGTAATTCTTTGACAAAAGGAATGTTATGGTAATTTTTTCAATGAAAAGGAGAAAATATATTAATGAACACAAAGTGATTATCGTAATGAATATATGATTAATGTCAGACTTACTTGTGAGCAAGAACATTGGCTCTAAGGGACTTAATATGAAAAATAGGGTTGTCATTGCCATTGCCACCAAGTAGCTTTGAAGGTGAGAATCCCCATTATGAATTGTCATTTTCCATGAGTATAGATCCATCTTAACTCTGGATCTATCAAGCAACGAAAGGATCAAATCCCTTGAGATGTAAATTTTTGGATCATTTAAGATGGATCCATGTTGGTTGTAGACTCACTCAACTCAATAAACTCAAAACTCAAAACTTATGCCGATATAGATATGCAAAAATACAATTTTGATTATTGTCAAGATATATATATTTGCATTGCAACAATATTTTTATGTAAATATGATATATGTAGTATTTATTTTTATGTTTATTATTTGATATAAGTATTATTATTCTTTTAAGCCAATAAATGATGATGTAAGCATTACCCACATGACAACGTTTATATCATATTGGGTTATAGATCTAGCGCCTTTTGATGCAATTTTATCATTTGAGAAGTCATCAAAGAATATATTGTGAACACCAATATTTCTCTCTATTGAATCTCAGTGATAGCCTTAAGTTGAACTTTGTGTCAAACTTTGTCAATGTTGTGGATAATATTATATATACAATGTTTATTTTTATTAAAGCTTCCTTTGTATATTAATATAAATACAATGTACACAGATTTAATATAAAAAAGGGTGGGATACAAAGGCATCCTCCACAAACAAATCTAAAAAAGAAACTATGTGGGCTAACTTAACTAAAACATCCATTAACTATAAGCAAAACTAGCAAACGAGCTAGCTTAATCCAAAACACCTAGAGGAAAACTACATAAAGAGTCCAGAATGAAAGAATTGAAATAACAAGTAAGGGGCATACACCTGGGCCTAAAACACTAAGAAGCGGCCATGCCAACTGTTGGAACAATGTTTATTTCAATTAAAATTTTGAGTAAAGTGAAAGGAAAATGATGTATGGTAAGGTAGAACAATAATAATAATTAGGGAATTGGATACCCATTTTTTGTAACATACAACCCCAAGAGTTAACATGTGTTACTTGTTTAGGTAAGAATATTAGATGTGTTAAAATAGAGGAGGAGAAGAAAATCTCATATAAATCATTTTAAAATGATGGAACCAAGCCACAACCAAGATTGGATGGTGTGTACCTATGCTCCATGTCGATGTCGACTTGCTTGGTAAATCGACCCTTGATTCATGACCTAGTGTCTATATAACACCTTCCTAGAGGAGTATCTGTTTGTCTTCTCAAACTTTTAGTTCTTTCTCTTCTCCTTGTATCTTGTCATTGTTGCCTTGTGATCCAACTAGATGTACTAGATGCCCATATAAACAACATCAAGAGTATCCATCTCAAACAAAAATATGCTCATAGGGACCGAGATTGTTAGGATATTAGACATTAGGAGATTGCTTGAGACCAACTTAGTCTAATGTTCTAAGAAAGTGTGGTTCTAATATGTTTCTTTCTTGGTGTGTTTTTCTACTTTTGTATATAGCAATCACCATTCTATCATGTGCATGGGTGATTTGATGGTCCTCCTATTCTTAGTAATCATGAAACTTGATCTGTGACCATTCACCTTATTAGTCCATGATCTCTATTTAAATATCAAGGAGGGTAATTTGCTAGTGTTAACCTAACACCAGTGTGACATCACATGACAAAGAGTAGAGCATTGTACTAAATATAACATTTATTTCTTGAGTATCTAATACACCTTTTATGTTGTTCTATGGATGTTTCCTACCTCAAGGGTTTTACCGCATAAATCTCATTGTCTTTATCTTTGACTTGTGTCAGTTATTTCTATGTGGTGTTAATTCATGTGGTTTCCCACCTATTAATTTCGACATGGTATCAAAGTGCTTGTAAGATCGACTCTTATTTTGTTTGAATATCGAGGTAGATTATGAAAACTATGAAGGCCATTATGAATGCATGTTGAAGTTATTTTTCCATTTGAATAAGCAAGCATGGTATACATCTTGAGTATTAGAAGAGCTTTAGAGCCCTTCTTTTAGATCTAGAATTAGACCTCTAAAGCTCATGTTATTAGCTCTTAAAGGTCCTAGATTGTTATTTTGTTTTGGAAAATTATGTGCATTGTGGAGGAATTATTATTGTTCCATTACATCTCAAGAAATCCCTTTAGTCACATTATGTCATTCATTCGTTAAGGAAGGAAATCATTGGCCTTAGATCTGAAGATTCCTTACAACATTGCATTTCATCCTTCTCTAAAGGGGTATAAAACTTTATTTTATATAGGTTTGTTTTAAGTAATTTTCCAATGATATCTTCTTGTTTTTTGGGCATGATTTTGCTTTTAGGATAACCCCTTATGTGAAGGAGACTCTCCAAGGATTTTTTCGTCTTCATGTGGACTCAATGTGTTTGGACTCTTTGGCCTCTCTTGAGCACTATTTGATCTCATGTAATCTTAACATTATTGTTTTAGGCATGTTCTAAGTTTTTGTATGCTTCTCTTAGCTTTTTGAGTGCTTCCTTGTGGTGTTCCTAGGGACTATTTGGCAGGGAATTGTTTTTTTGGGTCTCCTAAACCTCTATTATTCCCAGGCCCTAAGGTGTTTACTAGATTTTTTGATAGGCCTCAACCTTGGCACCTCACTTTTTCCATTAAGCCTTTTTTTTACTCCCAAAATGGTCATCCTAAATATTGTGAAGTGTTGAAATGAATCCATAAACCAAAATATTGCTAGCCTCTCAAGCATTAACCAATGTCAATATTATACAAGATCAAGACCATGTTTACCCTACTAGGTGATTGTGGGGAGTCCTCCTAGTGTGCACTAAGGTCAGATTGATAATGGGTTACAACTCACCGGTCCAATATTTGCTTTTGTTGACAATACATAGTTATTGGGTTCATGATATTATTTATGATTATTATCTCATGTTCATTTATCATGCTATTATTTCTTAGATTGGCATAGACATGGGTTGTGTTTGTTTCCAAATGCATCTAGTGGTTTGAGTTTTTAACCTCATTTGAATGGTAATGATTAGGCTTAAAATTGGATTTGTACAGTTGTATGACATGTTGGCTTGATTAGAATTTCTCACAAGGATTGTGCCAGATCATTGTTGTTACTTTGATATTGTAATGACTATGCTTGATGATGAGTCATATGATTTTTCCATATAAATTAACAACGAAATGAACAATTTCAAGGTGGTTCATGTTGTAGATTCGTGGCAATAACGTGACATTTATAGATAGATGATATTGGATTGTAATATGGTAGTTGGGTTATCATGGTAACTTTGTGCTCATGGTCGATGTGTTGGCTTGGAGTCCTATTGATTGGAACTTAA
>ML828328.1:45549-65182 GCA_009831015.1 Picea engelmannii
TCTACTAGAAGGAGGATTTTGCTCTGAGTTTTGGAAAATATGAGTGCACCATTCTCTTAGACAACCCATTATTCTCATCCATGAGTTAGGGGGAACTAGTAAATCTAAACTGAAATCAAATGGAATTAAATGAATTCACGATAAATGCTACAGAGATCTTGCTCACTTGACAAGAAACTCAGACAAAAGGTTTTATTCCGTGCATGAGACAATCTTTCACTCGGCCATAATTCTGAGCATTCCTATCTTGATTACAAAATGAATATCAAGCCCCATATTTAGTGAAACTTAGCTTGTTGCATTCGCTATTAAAAAAAAGAGAGATAAAGCATTCATAATTTAAATCTAGGAGACGTGTGTTAATCGGGGTGTCAACACAGAGCCCCTTCACTATAGGCTACAATCTTTCACAATGAATTAACAAAGTGTTCATGCAACCACAAAGAGTTGCAATGTGTATCCCTGCCCTTCAATAGCGATCTCGCTTCTACCAAATAAGTAATGTAAATGCAAGAGAGAAAGGAAGTCTATGAGATATGATGATCACTAAGGTTTCTTTATGCACTGAGCCAATAGTATCAAGGCTTCTCCAAGGGAACCAATCCCAATATTTCACTATTCTAATGCTCAAGCGTTCAAGGGATTCAAAAGAGGAGTTTCAATCATGAACTATGGCCTTCAGTGGGGGAATTTCCCAGTGATGGACAAGAACATGAAAGCATATATATAAACTGAGAAAAAAATAAACAACAGTTATGGAAAGAGAACTTGAAATTGCTAATAAATTGAATCTATCTATGAGATTGAAAATAAATGAAGAATATAAACAAATATACTTAGCTAATATATTGTGACAATATAAAGCAACGTGAATTGAATTGGTGGGCCCTCCCAATCAGTATCACGTTGTTGAAGAGGCTACATAATTGAAAGAGAGATTACACACCAAATTGATCTCGAACATCAACTCATCACTTATATTAATACAAGAGTAATATATTTGAGTAGTTACAGAGTTAACAGAGTTCAAAACTAATGAATATTACCCCCCTAACTTTTTTCTTTGTCCATGTATTTATGTAGAGGAGCAATGGGTGAATTGAAACCAATTCTCCACTAAATCAGAATTGTCAACCATGATTATATTTACAATCAATTTTATTATTTGTTTTTGGTAAATCCTAGTTGAAGAGGTATCTTTGGATCTGATTACAAACTATTTTCCTAACGTACAATCATTTGGAAGTAACTCAATTTGATTTCCTTGATGACTGGGTGCTTTATTTGGGACATGGTTTGGAAACGGTCATAATAGGAAAAATTCTCTTGGAATAACCACCTATAGCTCCCAAATCATGCACTTTATAGGGAATTTTCATTAGAGTCATCTAATCATGTCCATTCTACACAAAACCCATGTCGTGAAATCTCCAAATTGATCATCGATACTCCCGAAATTGTGCTTGAAGTTCGTTGCTCATTTCTGCCTGACACACTTTGACTGAAACATTGTTCATGAACTAGTGGCTTGTGGAATCAACCTGGGCACATTTTGAAAATCAAGGATCCATATTGAGGTGGTCAACAACAAAACCCGTGTCCTTGTTTTGGTCCTGGAGGTGCGCACATATGCTAATCATGGAGGCCAAGTGCAAGAACAAAATGCTAGGTGCATAAATCATATTTCACAAACTGTCATCGGTAGCAAAACAACCTTTTAATCTTTCTAACTTATTAAAAACAATGGGAAAATGTTAATAAACTAATGAAATTACCTTATGATCCCTCGAATGACCTTTATAGGGAAAATGTGATGAAAAGAATGATAATTGTGGTGAAAGGGATAATTTTACTAAGTCAAAAAGGGTTCACTGGAAATGAAAATGGCATCGAATTGGAGACCTAACACTAGACTTTGAATCATTAACCAATGCAAAATATAATACAAGATCAAGATCATGTTTACCCTACTAGGTGACTCCAGGAAGTCCTCCTAGTGTGCACTAAGGTCAGGTTGATAATGGGTTACAACTCACTGGTCCAATAGACAACACATAGTTATTGGGTTCATGATGTTATTTATGATTATTATCTAATGTTTGTTTATCATGCTATTATTTCTTAGATTGGCATAGACATGGGTTGTGTTTGTTTCCAAATGCATCGAGTGGTTTGAGTTTTTGACCTTATTTGAATGGTAATGATTACGTTCAAAATTGATTTTGTATAGTTGTATGACATGTTGTCTTAATTACAATTTCTCACAAGGCTTGTGCCATATCATTATTGTTACTTTTATATTGTAATGACTATGCTTGATGATGAGTCATATGATTATACCATATAAATTGACAACAGAATGGACAATTGCAAGGTGGTTCATGTTGTAGATTCGTGGCAATAATGGGAGATTTATGGATAGATGATGTTGGCTTGTAATACGGTAGTAGGGTTATCATGGTAACTTTGTGCTTATGGTCGATGTGTTGGCTTGGAGTCCTATTGATTGGCACTTAATTTGAGACACTTGCAAAATAAAATAAGTGATTAGTATATATGAATTTGCGTGAAAACTATTATATCTTAATCCTAGAGCTTATCCTTGCCATGTATTAACGCTATACTAATCCCTAAGAGGCATAAGAAAATCATAAAGGATGAAACCTTGGTATCGATCTTCATGAGGATATGTTCATGAATGTGCTTAATGTTAAGCCTACACAAGGTTCATGCAACCAATATGGAATGAAACAATTGTGCCTTGATTTCCATAATACTTTGGATGTATGCCCATTTTCCAAGTTTTATTTCCCTTAGGATTCGATGAAGCCAAGTCTTGAATACCATGTTGCTACATAGCCAGTTATACAAGGGATTTAAAGTGGGTGTACATTGTTTGTTTGAATAGTTTGTTGAGCCTTCAATCCCCACCATCCATTCATATTCAATGGTGTCAAATTCACTTGAGGAAATTTTGGGATTTTCTTAACTATTGTTACTCTTGTTTGCCTCATTCACTCAACTGGAAGGAGGCTTTTGCTATGATTTTTGGAAAAGAAGTGATAAAATTTTAGTGTGATTTTTAAACCATAGACAATATCATACTATTGTCACCCAACCATAGGCTCAAATTCCACCCCCGAGCACTTTAACCTTTACTTAGAATAATTTTGGCAAGCCTACTCTAGAACCAATAGATAAACCCTAGCCACAATACTACTCCAAAAGAAGCATAATAACCATACAAAGATAATGTACCTTATACCGAGAGAAGCACAAGAGAGATACCAAAAATATTGTTGCATTATTCCTCCATACTTGTGCCCTCTCCAGCTGCAACTGCTGCTCTCCAAACTTACGCCCTAGTTGCCACTGCATTTCCTCCTTAGACTTACGCAGTGTTTGAGTGAGTATATCCAAATGAGCTAGGCACCTGCCTATTTATATTGTCATGTCCAGTTGACTGGGGTTGATTGTTGCTCTCCAAAATTGTGACATAGCTGCCACTGTAGTTCCTCCTTAGACTTGCACATTGTCTAAGTGAGTATATCCAAATGAACTAGGTGCCTAACTATTTATACTATCTTGTCCAATTGATTGGGGTCGACTTCTCCTTCTAGATGCATCTATTATTTTATTATTATTTCTCTTGAGGCTAACTTCTCTCTTAGGGTTTTCTAACGTTTGTTTAGCGGTTCTCTTGCTTCCAAGATATTATATTCTAAGTCAAAGGTTATACATGGAGGTTAATACCTCCTGCATCTACCAAAACATCAACACTCCCTCTTAGTTAGGGAGGTATTAACTAAGATGTTCTTCATGTAATGGTTCCAAACACATACATCCATCTCACATGGCATGAGCAAGACCAACATAGTCTTGCGGGCTAGTCTAAAGGTAGCATCACTATAGCCATACAGGCTATCTCATGATCACACAGATCATATCACGAGCATCACCATCATAGCCAAACATTAGCCATGTAGCTGGAAATCGCCTCCAACACTATTGGTTGGTCTTCCAGCTAGTAACCTTCGATGTTATTGATCGACACTCTAACTGGGAATCATCTTCGACATTATTGGTCATCTCTCTAGTTAGTAACCTCTAATGTTATTGATTGGCACTGTAACTGGGAATCACAACAGTATAACATGTGTACTAGACTATTTCACAGGAGTAGCAATATCTCAACGTACTAGACTATTTCAGTGGAGTAGCTATGCATACCAGACTATTTCACTGGAGTAGCAATATCTCAGCGTACCATACTATTTCACTGGAGTAGCTATGTGTACTAGACTATTTCACTAGAGTAGAAATACCTCAATGTACCAAACTATTTCACTGGAGTAGAAATATCTCAGCATACCTAACTATTTCACTAGAGTAGCTATGCATACCAGACTATTTCACTAGAGTAGAAATATCTCATCATATCAGACTATTTCACTAGGGTAGCTATGTGTACCAAACTACTTCACTAGAGTAGCTATGCATACCAGATTATTTCACTAGATTAGGAGATGTCCAACACACTAGGTTGGCCCTCTAGTTGTCCCAGAGGCACGTCCTCCCTGAAGGATCTATGTGAAGCCTCCAACCACACAAACCAGTTAGGCCTCCATAGCTAGGAAAACACGCTCTCCCTAAAGGATCTATGTGAAGCTTCCAACCATACAAACCAATTCGGCCTCCATAGCTAGGAAAACACGCTCTCCCTAAAGGATCTGTGTACACATCATCCTAACTGGTGCCACAGTCAATGCTCGGGCATGACAACATGTTGTCCATAATCCACTATACCCTTCAAGTACCTCAACACATGTTTTTCCTCAACCAAGTGAACATGTATTGGCTCAACCATATACTGAGTCAATCTGTTCACCGCAAAACATATATCTTGTCTCATGTTCTTCAAGTACATCAATGAACCAATCAATTGTCTTGGTGGTGTCTATTGTCTCTAAAGAAGTATCACACGACAACTTCAGGTTCGTCACCATCGGAGTAGGCATGGCCTTGCAATCCATCATCCCAAATCTCTTTAAGATATCCACTACATACTTTCCTTGATTAAGGAGAATCCCATCTGCTCTCTACCATACCTCTAGACCTAAGAAATAATGCATCATACCCAGGTCTTTCATCTCAAATTATGTAGCAAGCTTCCTCTTACTTTCAATGATGAGCTTCTCGTCTCCTGTCATCCACATATAACAGTAATATCATTGGTTCACCATCCACAACCTTATAGTAAAGGTTGGAATCTAATTTACTCTTGGTAAATCCCAAGCTCATCAGGAAACTGTTAATTCTACCATACCATGCCTTGGGTGCTTGCTTTAATCCATGCAAGGTTTTCTTCAATCTGCACACATGTGTCTGAATATCATGTGTCTCGAAACCTTGTGGTTGCTCCACATACACTTCCTCTTATATTACACCGTTTAAAAAAGTTGTCTTCACGTCCATGTGGTGTATCTTCCACTTCATTATTGTAGCTATCGCAAGTATAGCTCTAATTGAAGTGTATCATTGTATTCTTCTTTGGTAGAAGTCGCATTTGTCAAACTTTGCATACAACTTGTGTTTTCTTAAGGTCTCCAATACTATTTTCAGATGTTCTTCATGTTCTTCTTCCGTTTTCGAGTAAACTAAAATATCATCGATAAATACCAATACAAATTTATCCAACTATTGACTGAATATACTATTCATCAAACACATAAAGGTTGTTGGTGCATTAGTGAGACCAAATGGAATTACGACAAACTCATAGTGTCTGTATCGTGTTCTAAAAGTTGTTTTATTTATATCTTCATCCTTTATTATGACTTGGTGATAACCAGACCTTAAATCTAACTTAGAGAAAATCTTTGCTCCTCCCACTTGGTCAAACAGATCATTAATATTGGGTAAAGGATACTTATATTTAATCGTCATCTTGTTTAATTGTCGATAATCAATGCATAACCTCAAAGTCCCATCTTTCTTTTTAGCGAAAAGAACCGGTGCTCCCCAAGGCGAGACACTTGGTCTGATATATTCTTTATCCAACAGTTCTTGCAGCTGAATTTTCAGCTCTGTTAATTCAAGTAAACTCATTCTATAGGGTGCCTTAGATATCGGGGCAAATCCAAGTAGTAGATCGATAGATAAATCTATCTCTCTTCTTGAAGGCAATTATGGTATTTCATCCACAAATACATCTGTAAACCCATGTAGGACTGCAAAGTCTTCTAAGCTGGGTTTATTTTCCTTTTCTAACAGATTAGTTACTTGAACAACATAAACTTGGCAACCCTTATTCATACATTTCTTAAACTGCATGGCTGGTGTCTGCCTAACTGAAACTGGTTTTTCGATCCCTTGTATTGTCCTAACTGTATTGTTTTCGTCTCTGTAAGTAAGTGATTTTTCGTAACAATTCAAAATTACTTTATGTTTCTCTAACCAGTCCATTCCAATGATTATATCGTAAGATCCCAAAGGTAGAACATTCAGATTTAACTTTGTACTTTGGCCGTCTATATTGAGTTAACATTCAGAAATGAAATCTATTACTTTTCTCTTAGTCCATGTTGCTAACTATGCTAACCAGGACTTAACATGATTTACTTTCTTGAGCTTGTTTAATTCAACTAAACCAGGTGTAACATAACTCAGACTAGCTCTTGGGTCAATTAAAATAGAAATACGGTTATCATGAATTTTACCTTCAGCCTCCACGATAGTGGATTGATGATCAGGTTGTCTTCCATCTACAGCTGCATTAATTCTGTGTACACTTCTTCCCATATCTCCTACTATAGAGGCTTCTTGCAGGTTATGTATTGTAGTTCTTGTTGCGGAAGTTAAGCGTGGACAGTTCCTCCTCAAGTGAGGTTCTCCACACTCCCAACACTTTAATGGTTCTCTGGGGTTGTCCCCAACTTTCTTGACTCCCGAATTAACTGGTCTACCTCCCCCTTGAGCATTCTGGTTGTTGGAATGAAAATATTTATTTTGGAAGTTCTTTGCCATATTGCAGAAAGGGGTTGGTTGGAAGCTTTTCTTCCATTGATTCATTATGTCTTGTTTCTTTTCCTTCCATGCCTTGGGAATTTCAGACCTCTGTTTGTATTGATCATAGCACATCTAGGTCTTTCTAAATACTTCACTTAAAGTTTTGGGATTGTCAAATTCAATTCCGTCCTTGTATGACTGTGGTAGACAACTTAAGAATCATTGTATCTTTACTTTGTCTTCCTTGATGTATGACACAAATCTCAATAATTCAAGAAATTTATCTATCAGATCGTTCATGGTCATTTGTTTGAGTCTTAGCTCACAAAATTCCTTAGTGTTTCTTTCGTAATATCTTTCTGATAAATATTGCTTCTTGAAGTATTTCTTGAAATCTAACCATTCAATTTGTTTCTCTTTTAATCCCTTGGCCAATTTCAGGTCTTGCCACCAGATACTCGCTTTTCCCTTCAGGTTATAAATGGCCATTCTGACTTTCATGTTACTAGAATAGTTATAAATCTGGAAGTATTTCTTTATATCTAGTAACCATGCTTCAGCCTCTTCACTCGTCCTTGATTCTTCATCAAAGGTGGATGGTTTTATCTTCTTGAATTCACCTTCCAGGTCATCCACCTATTTTCTTTTTCTTCATGTGGTTGTTTTATTTCCTTCCACTTGTGTGCCTTCAGAAGAACTATTCTCGTTTTATGTTTTATGACCAGGATTTTCAGAGGATCTTTTGTTGACTTCTTCCTCCTTGTCGTTGTCTTTTGGGATCTTCTTTGTTACTATGTTGCGCATCAGCATTTCATTTATTTCTTGTTGGTCTTCCTGTGCCTTTTTCAGCTTTTCATTATCTACTTTGAACACTTGTAATTCCACGATAAGGTTCCTCATTGTTTCCAGAACCTGGGTGGAAAAACTTCCTTCGTTGTTATGTCCAGGTTCTTTAGGAAGTCCTTGATAAGGATTTTCTTCAAGTCTGATCTCCTCTTCATTCTGTGCTGTCATTATTACAATAGACCAAAATTTTTATGTTTGTAACAATAAACATATTTGTTAGCTTTTTCCTTTCAACAGAAATAAAATAAACTAAACTAATTTGCCCTTTCCCTGAGGTCCAAGTGTTGTAACCTTCGGCTCTGATACCATATGTAATGTACCCCAAATTTTCCAAAAATAATTTTTCTTTTGTTAAGGGACATTAAAACTCTTTGACTCTTCAATGTTTGTTCAAACATAACTTTATTATATGCAGAGTGGTTTTATCGTCGCTACTGGATTCGAAAACTTACACGTATTTTGTACTTAGTACAATTGTGACCAGGGCTATCATAGCCCTTATAATATCTACCTCTCTGTATTAAATTATGATGTACAAAAGTCACAATGTGCAATAACCTGAAGACTATTGACGGTCCTATAGTCTATCCATAACCATTAGTATTTATTCATTTGACATACATTCAGATAATTTACTAAGTGACTATCATATGGACTCCATAGTATTGACACTATCCATGTCAATAGGTATACATATCAATAGTTTAACACATAACCTCTCAAAATCTTAACTCTATCTACATCAACATACTTGTGCATATATTGTTTACCATACTACACAACACTATATAGTATATGGATACTATATATTAAGCGTTATCCACACCATGATATTATTGTTTGAAATTCACAACAATAAACCTATCCACAGTATTGCAGATCGTTTATATATATATATATATATATATATACATTGTATTACATATCATTTAATATACAAGATATTATCACGACCAAGCTTTAGCCTAACGATATAGTTATCGTTTTACACACAGGACTACTATGAGATTTACATATCATTTGTAACCTCTCAACGATACCTGTCGTTAATCCTAAAGTTTAACATGCTGGGAACCAACGAAGTTTTCCCTTGGCCTAACGTAGCGGACATAAACCATTACACACACAGTTCATAACCCTAACTGACTGGCAATACGACTCAGCAATAAATGGGTTTGAAAATTGTTTAATGGGGAGTGTCAATCCAACATTTAACCCTTGGCTAAACCATTTAATGGAGACCTAAACTGTACTCTCCCGGAAATGAAACTTTAGCCATCGCGTCCAATGTAACCCTGTCATCTCCATGGTTTCACATGGCAAAGGTATTGGCGCATACCCCGCATTACTCCTCTAACGAGACCTGAGGTAATTACTGTTCAAATTTCATTGTAACGATTTTCCCTGCATGAAAATGTTTTTTCTCTTCAAGATAACCTTGCCCTGCTTTGCATGGCCGACGACAATGGAATATCGGCTCTGATAAACGCAAAGGGAGGAGGCCACACGACTCTGGTTCCTCTTCTACGCAAGGTAAGAAATACTTCACTGCTCTAGTTCTCTGTAATCTTATGACTAGTACTTTGTTTGGCAATATATTAGCATATCGCTTCCGTAAATGTTTCCTCCCGGGGCTCTTCTGGGTTTTACAATTCTCGGGACTGGGGTTAGAGTACTCCCATGTTGACTGATACTCTGCTAACCTTCATGTCTTACGGTGCTCTTGTGGTCATAAACGTTTTACCGTTATCTGTTGGTATTGTTCTTGAATTCTCCTATATCCATCGTTATAGCAATGCTAACCCTACCATTACCCATATCCATTTTTGTTTGTTCTCTGTGCAAAAGTCCCATAAATCTATACCCTGTGTGAGATATATTACCACTGTGAAATTTGTAGTAAGTTATGGAATATTTACGTTAGCATTATGTGGACAAACGTAATGGGTACTCTACGAGAGCATAAATGTATGGTTTATTTTATTCCTTGCAGAGTTCTGCTCTGTGTGTTGTTTTTCCACCTTATGGAATTCGTATTTTTAACTCTGCGTGAATATATGCATATAGGGCATGTGTAATTTCATTACTACTTTGTATAACTCATAAATTACATTTGCATAAAAGTTACACTCTGTGTTTCCTATAGCGAATGCGTATCGGCAACAAAAGTCCCTCTGTCTCACAGTTTTCACTTTGCGTTTTTTATAAAGTGTGTGTGTGTGTGTATATATATATATAATGTCAATCCCGACTCTTTGTTCGTAATTTACAATTCAAAGTTTGCACAGTGAATACATATCATGTAATTTGTTACCCTCTGTCTCATAATTTACCTTCCATGAAATTATAAAGCAAAGATATNATATATATATATATATATATATATATATATATATATATATATATATATATATATATATATATATATATATATATATATATTTCATAACATTGATCCTCTGTTCGTATTTTCTCTCTGCGTTTATATAGCAAAATGGTAGCACATTACTCACATTCTGTCTATGTCCTTTGGTCTACAACGTTTATCTTTGTGGGCCTTCCCGTGGCCACTTAACTTCCTTAGTTAGAGCTAAATCGTTTACAAAAAGGGTCGACCGCTCCTCGGGTTCGATCCTCGTTTGCACAGTTATGATTGGAAACTATGTAAAGGGTTTTGTAAATTCGTAATTTCATTCTTTGTGCATGCAATGCATTACTCCAAAGGGGATTCATAATTTTGTTCTGTGTGTTTATTTTAACATTGTATAAATCATAACTTTATGCTCGATAAATGTGAAAGCATTATTTACCCTCTACGGGGATTCACACTTGTACTTTGTGTGAGTTATTTTAACTCTGTGTAATTTATAATTTATGCTCTAGGTAATCAAAGGTATTATTTATCCTTGGTGGGGTTTCACCACTGTGCTCTGTGTGTTTATTTTAACACTATAAAATTTATAACTTATGTATATACAAAGGCATTGTTTTCCCTCTGTGGGGTTTCACAACTGTGCTATGTGTGTCTATTTTAACATTGTGTAATTTATAACTTATACTCTGTGCATACAAAAGTATTATTTACAGTTACAATAAATTAATGATGGGGCCCTGTCTTGTTTTGTGAGGGTACCCATCAGCTGATNGTTTCACAACTGTGCTATGTGTGTCTATTTTAACATTGTGTAATTTATAACTTATACTCTGTGCATACAAAAGTATTATTTACAGTTACAATAAATTAATGATGGGGCCCTGTCTTGTTTTGTGAGGGTACCCATCAGCTGATTTTGGGTCGTGGATAGATCGTCACACAAGAACCAGTGGTGAACTGATTCTATATCGAACTTAAGCTAAGTATTGTCTCGTCTTGTTTTTATTATTTGACTTCCATTAAATACTTAGCATAGTTTACTAAATCTATCGTCTTTCTCCTTTACAGGTTTATACAAATCAAGGGGAGCAATTCAAGGAAATTCCTCTCGCTCGAAAAGGTATTCGAGTTTCGATCTAGGCATACACACTTATGCCATTCTTCCAAGATTATGTCTACAAGTGGTAAAGGCATCTTTGGCCTATGGTCACCGTAATAATTTGAATCAGTTCAAAATAGACACACAGGTTGTTTGTAATTATTTTCAATTGAATACACAGGTTATTTGAAACCATTTTGAATAAGATTCATTGAATGTAACAACTACTTTACCATGCATTTGTAGACTATTGAATCATTGTTTTCTGTGGTTATAGACATAAATAAATATGTAAATATAAATGTGGATTGTTATACGTTCTATATGTTCTTTATGGCACTTGTACAGTTTGAAATAGTAATTCAATATATATCCAAATCAATGGTCAATAGGAAATTTCTTTATGCACGAACATATATGTACGTGTATACAACTACATGCATATATATTAATAACCCATAGAAAACATATAACCCTTTCTATCATTTCTTTTGCACACACACACACACACACACACACACACACACAGTTGTTCATAGATGTATAACCATATTAATGATAACAGGAGCATACAACAATTCTATCATTTTCTTTCGTATGAATACCTATATGTGTACATACAATCATTTATATATATGTAACCCTAGCTTTATAGAACCTACAATAGTTCTACTATTTCTGCCAAGTGAGCACATATATATGTATATACTAACATCACATAAACCATCACATTCCTAATAATTAATAATCGAATAGAATATTGACAAGGAATGCAAGTAAATGTACATATCTGAAAACTGATGCTTGGACACAAATGGAACAACCATGTTCCACCCAACCGTAGAACAAAACAACCAAGTTTACTTGATCTGTTCACCCCCTAGCTTGACCACGAGTCCATAAGGGAAAACTGAGATAACTGAGATGATCCTCCTTTGCTACAATCACCTTCCACAAATCAGAAATTCCCTTGCCTCACACTAACAGTGTTCATAACAGAAAGTAGTTCCCTTTCTCCAACATACTAAGCAGCGTCCTGCCTCCTCCATATGTTGTATTTATATGCATTTTGTGCCTAGGTCTTTCCTTCCCTCCATGGAAAATTCACAGCTTTACAAATCCCTGATATTTAGGGGTTGCTAGTGGTCAAATCCCTCATTTGCCACTTGTAAAAATCAGCCCTGAGGCAACTCAAATCTATTCCCCACTCATGGAGTCATGGTCAGCTATTTTTAACCTGGTCGTTCCATTTGTCTTCTAGCATTTAATTTATAAAAAAAATTGTCTTTCACATGTGTCACAATCAAAGAAGTTAGTTGGGCAAGTCAAATCATTGCCCAACAGTCATAAATAATTAATTACAATAATCAAATTCCAAATTCAGATTTTCCAAATCCGAATTTTCCAAAAACGGAAATTTATTCCCAAGTACAGTTAGACTTTAATATTCAATTATTTTTGGGGATATTATAGAGAGAATCTAATATGTTACCTCCTGCAACCGTCACTATAGCTTCCCTCAGAGTTATCACCTATGACATGCCTAGAACAAGACCGACAACAAGGGAAAACAATAGACAAGAATAATACTCTTATAATAATAATAAAAACATTAACGAGAACAATCGTCACAGTAGATCCTTCTCAGAGCTATCACTTGTGACTTGCCTAGAACAAGAGCCAAAATAAATAAAAAATACAATAATAAGAAATAGGAACACCACTCTTCTAGTGTTGTGACCAATCATTCCTCCATGGTAACATGTTCGGAACAAGAAAAACAAGATTAAAAGTATTTCCAATATAATAGCATTTTCATAAGAACATATCTATGTTAACAAGAATAAAAGACAATTTCATGGTAATCAACATATCATTACCAAAGTGACCTGCCTCGAAGCAAAAGAAGAAGTATCTCCTAGAGGAGATGTTAGTTCATCTTGCAAACAAGTACAATAATCATTTATATCAATAGTACTCACATGCTACCAAGTATTCATTGTATCTAATAGTAATAGAACCTTTCAAGGACCGTTGTCACAACTATAGTGTATACTTGTAATGTAGAAATTATCAAACTTGATATGTGCAAATTGGAAACTTATCAATTTAATCAATCAAACCTGGAACCTGGAGTCTTATATTCAAGAGTGTTGTTGCTTTTCTTTTGAGTCTCCTTCTCTCAGGATGACAAGTAGTCTCTCCAACAAGTCCCCTGTACTAAGACAATATGTTTTCTTGACATAAATCTAAGTTAGAAAATATTATGCAATTAAACTCTAAAATATCAACCTCAATCAATCTAATACTTTAACTAAGGTCAACATATAACTTTAACTTTGACCAAAGGTTAGTATGATCATCATAACTTCAATAGATCAAAATACAACTAGATGTTCATAAGATCACAATAATGCCATAAAAGCTAGAGGCATATCAAAACAATAAAACCTGGAGTGTGTTGTTCCTCTGAATGTGTTGATGTGAGATCCCTCTGGATCTACAATTATTGCCTGAACTAAAGATCCCTTCTCCTACAAATACCATTAAGATAATGATACAGTTTAAACACATACAAGTACATACCTTCGGCAGGAACGACAAACAACGACAAGCAACGACGAATCCTAAAACTTCAAGGTGCTCCAACTTGCAATCTGAAGGTAGTTGGAGATGCGCTAGGGTAAGGCACACTAGGAAAACCAAAAATTAGGCCCAATGTTTCATAGAAACTTCACTAGTCCACATGAACTGCAACTGGTAGTCCAACTGGTACTGCAACTAGTGTTGCAACTAGCACTGCAACTGTAACTAGTATTGCAACTGCAACTGGTACTGCAAACCTAGGGTTTTATGAGGAAACCCTAATTTTTAATTTCACAATTTTGGAGATTCGATCCGCGGAAAAGGTGTTCCCTACTTAGGCAACCTTCTTGACGGGTTCAGTAAGTGCTCAACAAACTTGACAATGGGGGAAACTAAGGATCTTCCTTCTAGTGGTTAGATTGTTACGAAGGAAACCAACTCTAAAACCATGTTAAAATTTTGGTGTGCTTGTTTAACCATAGACAATATCACACTATTGTCACCCAACCATAGGAAAAAATGCCACCTCCGAGCACTTTAGCCTTTACTTAGAATAATTCATGGAAGCCTACTCCAGAACCAACATATAAACCCTAGCCACAAGCCACAATACTATTGCAACAACAGTTCAATAACAATACAAAGATTGCATACCATATACCGAGAGAAGCACAAGAGAGATACCAAAAAGACTATCACATTATTCCTCCAGACTTGCACCCTCTCTAGTTACAACTGCTGCTCTCCAAACTTGCACAATAGTTTCCACTACAGTTCCTCCTTAGACTTGTGCACTGGATGAGTGAGTATATCCAAATGAGCTAGGCACCTTTCTATTTATATTGTCATGTCTAGTTGACTGGGGCCGACTGCTGCTCTCCAAACTTGCGCCCTAGCTGCCACTGCAGTTCCTCCTTAGACCTGTGCACTAGCCGAGTGAGTATATCCAAATGAGTTAGGCGCCTGCCTATTTATATTATCCTATCCAATTGTCTGGGGCGGACTTCTCCTTATGAATGCATTTATTACTTTATTATTATTTCTCTTGAGGTTGACTTCTCTCCTAGGGTTTTCTAACACATGTTTAGCGGTTCTCTTGCTTTCAAAAAATTCTATTCTAAGTCAAAGGTTACACATGGAGGTTAATACCTCTCACAACTACCAAAATGTCAACAAGAAGAGTGCACCCTTCTCTTAGACAACCCATTGTTTTCATCCATGAGCTAGGGGGAACTAGTGAATACTTGGTTTTTTGTTATATTAGGGAGGATCAATGTGTTTATTTAACCTCGGTTCTTCTTCACCTATTGGAAAAATTGTTGTGGGTTAAGTGAGGGTCAAATTCAAGAAAATAATTATAGAATATCTTGGTCAAATCACATTGTTGAAAGGGGTGTCTTATGGAATCCATGGACGTAGGTAAATCTTCTCACACTAGGTACACTAACAAGGAGGTAAGCATGGCCTTTTAAGTGAATCATTAAGCTCATTTCTTTGTTTGTTTACATGCTAAAAGTGATAGTGGTTGGGGTTGTCTCTGAGTATTTCTTTGGCCCTTGAAGCATTGTCTCCTTTCCTTTGTGAAATCAACCCATTGTTTGATAGTTTACATTGGGTGTTTGGGTAAACAAATTGGTGCAAGCCTCATGCATTGAATGTGTGGTTTGTTATCCATAATACACAGTATTATTTTCATCTATGAGTGAACATTGTGGAAGCTTGAGTCATACCTTCAAACTCATTGATTTGAACTCTTCCTTCAACTAATTTTTGGGCAGCAACCTCAATCAAAGTTTTGGGTGTTTTTCTTTTCCCCATTCAACTTCCCATTTGGAAAAATCAACTTCACCTCTCCTTGACTTCACTGGTAACAATTGGCATGGTTTATGATAATAGTTTGGTGTATGAAAGAAGTCATATTGTAGCATAGCTTTGGTCTCGAAGTTTACTCCATAATCTTTTCATTAAAATCATGGTACACTTTTCTAACAATGACATGAAGTGTTGGCCATGATGGGTGTGTCCATGCTTGATGGTTGATATGCACAGTCCAAAGATTTTAATATTGGGAAAAAAGCAACCCACCAACTTTAATTGCTAAGATGGTTATAAGCTTAGCTACTCTTGGCAGTGTATCATTAACTACCTTTGTAATTAATCAAGCTTTTTATCCTCCACTTTCCCTTCACCTTCATCCCTAATTAGGCTTCCCATCCTTTCCCTTTCCCTTTCTCTCTCTTATTAAAATTATGGTTTTAAATTATTATTGTTAAATATTCTTAATTGGATTTATTTTTAGAATCTCAAACCCCCTTTTAAAGTGTATTATTTTATCCCTCTACCCCTTTCTTTTTTATCTATAATTTTATTAAGTCCACCGAATTTCCTCAACCAACAAACAATTGACTCAGTAAAAGTCTCAATTAATAATTGACACACAAATTGCAAAAGTGAAGAGAATACAATTCTTCCACTCAACCATTTAAGATAAACCCAATTAAAAAATCTCATAAATTTAATTTAACTCAAAATTATAATTCTTCTCCCTGAACTTTTTAAATTTTTTTTTTTGAAACATACATTATTTTATTGCCTATTATCCCTTCAAATCCTAACTTAACCCATCCTTTATTCTATTATAATTATTTTATTACTTATTATCCCTTTCTTAACCCATCCTTTATTCTAATATAATTTACTAGTTTGATATTTTTTCCTTTTCTTTTCTTTTTTTTTTCCAAGAAAACATTATCTCAAATTTATATAGAGTATAAATTCCTTTACAAATCGTAGATGCAAGATATGAAAGAGAGCAAAAGTAAAAACAGTCCAAGAGCATGGAAGAGACAGTACATGTAAAAACATCAGAGGCTCAGAAAAACTGTTCAAGACATGATAGTGCAACTTGAAAAAGAAAGTGGCAGGAAATTCTGAGCATGGTGCTTGAAAACTGCAATCAATCCACAAGGATCACATTCTTCTCACAATTCAAAGATGTTAAGAAAAGAAATAGGGCTTTCTTTCCCATTATCCCAGTGGAAAACCAAAAGCCTTCCTTCTACTTCAATAAGTGCCCTCTTTGAAAGCGAGTCGGCCTCTTTATTATGGTCCCTATAAATATGTTGGAAACTAATATCTTTAAAGTTTTTTGCCAAATCCTTTGTTTTTTGTTTCCAACAATCAATATTCACTGCTTGAAGGCTTCTTTTAAGATTAATCCAGTCAATAATAACTTTCGAATCCCCAAGGATTTGTAATTTGTTGATCAACCATAAAGTTGTCGGTGTGAGAGTCGCCCATAAACCCATGAGTTCAGCTTTTGTATTTGATCTCGCTCCGCAGTTAATAAACCACTTGGTGATCCTCGACGGATGAGTCTTGAATATGTCGCCTGCTCCGCAACATAAACCATTTGAATGTGTTGCACCATCAAAACAAGCTAAGGTGTAACCCTTAGCCTGAGTAATCTCACAAACTTTGTTTGGGAAGACTCTAATAGTGGACGACTGCCAGGTGAAGGAAGCCATGATCCTATGAACAACAGAGAAAAGAGAGGGGTAGCGATCTTCAAAAAGCACCTTGTTTCTTTCAATCCATAAATGCCAGCAAGCGAGAGAAACCAAACTGACAGGGACTGATTTTTCAGAAGACCACACAGTGAAACAGTCCGAGACTGTGGAGCCGTTCCACTGTAGATTTAGAGAAAAATGGTTTTGTAGACGCTGCCAAATTGCCTTAGTGAAATTGCAATGGATTAAAAGATGATGAATGTATTATGAGGAGCGATTACAGAGTTTACATACCCTTGGGCCTTCCCAACCTTTCTTCCGGAGCGTCTCCCAGGTGAGGACTTTTTCTTTTGCTGAAAGCCAAATGAAAAGTTTTATTTTGAGTAGAATAGGCCACTTCCACAATTTTTGAATCCAAAAGATGTCAAAGCCAAAATCCAGCGGATGAAGAAGAACGATATAAATGTTTTTAACTGTTAAGACCCCCGAAGCGTCTCCACCAACCCACAGAAGTAAATCTGGTTCGTTTTTGAGAGAGATACCCACGCTCCTTAGAGAAGTAGTAAATGTGTTCCATTCGATGGCAGCCTCACCGCTTAATCCTAACATCTCACTGCTCAACCAATTATCCAGAAGAGGGAAGTCATGCACGGAGTCTCTCACTTGAGCCAGCCTCAAAAAATTTAAATAAATTAGATGAGATTGCAGAGTTTCAGAGAGGATAGAGCGATCCTCCAACCCAATGATCTTGCCCCTTCCAATCGAAATAGCAGAGCCTGAACCGGGCCTCCATCTCAGCCAATGAAGGATCACCGAAAATGAATTTGTCAGACCCTTCCAGAAAGAGGATGCTCACTGCTGGAAATGAGAGGACTTTCGAATCTAGTCGAGAAAAGGCATGTTCCCCAGATATTTGTCAACAACGATTCGATGCCAAATGCTATCATGTGTAAGCGCTCTCCATAATGAGTTTTCCAGAAGATCTGTGTTGAAGAGTGAGAGATTTTTTAGCCCCCATCCCCCTGCCCTTAATGGTCTTGACAAAATATCCCAGCGACATAGGTGAATATGGTGTTTCTCATTTTGCCCACTCCACAGGAAAGCGAAGGAGAGCTTATGCAGTTTTATCAGGATATTGCAGGGGATCCGCTCCAACGACATCCAGAAGATGGAAAGAATTTCTAACACTATTTTAACCAAGACGAAATGCCCTCCCAGAGACAACCACTTATTACACCAAAAACCATTTTTTTTTTCGAATTTTGCCACCAACCAGCACCAATCTTCGGATTTTGTTGCACCTGGTTTTAGTTGATAACCAAGGTATTTGAATCCTCAACTCAAATCAACGAAGGTAAAGGGAATGGAAGCTTTTAGAATACAGAGTTCATCTTCATTAATCCCCCAATAATGAGCAGTGGACTTTGCAAAATTAATACAAAGACCCGAAGAAGAACAAAACGCCTGAAGTGTGTCCAGGATCACTATCCACTCCGTAGGATGAGCCTTTGACATTAAGAGAACATCATCACCAAACATTAGATGAACAATTTTAAAAAACTTTGAAACCTTTATACCTAAGATAAGATGTTCAGAGATGTTTTTAGATAGCAGCAAGCTGAGTCCTTCCATTATCATGATAAATAGGTACGGAGAAAGTGGGCATCCCTGGCGGAGCCCCCTCTCACTCTTGAAAAACTTTGTCGCCTCTCCATTTATCAACACAACAAAATTTGTGCTAGTTACACAGGACATAACCCAATCAGTTATCTTAACTCCAAAACCCACTACAAGCAAGATCAACCTTAAGTACTCCCAATCTATGCTGTCAAAAGCTTTTTTGAGATCTAGCTTCAAAACCAGGGATTTAGAATTTTTCTTTTTAATGTTGTGATGGCTTTCATGGGCCGCACCAATAACATCCTGAATTCTTCTGCCCTTCGGGAACCCCAGTTGTTCAGCAAAGAGACGCCTTTCTAAAATTACCTTATAAATAAGATTACAAAGAGAGATTGGGCAGTAGTCGTTGAAAGAAGCCGAGTTATTTTCCTTTGGGATCAAAGCCAGGAAAGTGGAATTTAAACTTCCAAAGATCTTACCTTTTTTTCGCGAATCCTCCACCATCTGAAGAAGGTCATCTCCCACAAGATCAAAGAAGAAGATGAAGAACTCAGACGTCCATCCATCAGGGCCTGGACTTCTCTCTTTTTT
>ML828329.1:5705-17407 GCA_009831015.1 Picea engelmannii
ATGAATTTTCGGTCATGCCTTTTGGCCTTACAAATGCACCTTCCACATTCCAAGGGTTGATGAATTCCATTTTCAAGCCCTTCCTTCGAAAATTTGTGTTAGTATTTTTTGATGATATACTAATCTATAGCAAGTCTTGGGAGTGTTAACATTAATTCTTGTTAAGAGGGGTGGGTTTTTTTCTCTCCTTTGAGCCCGTAGCCCGAGATGTGAAGAAGTAGGCCTGAAAGTCCAACAAAGGCATTTTATTCGAAGGGCGCGGTCATGAGCGCCAAGCGCAACACACAGAAGAAGTCCTTTTCGGGCTTAAAATCAAGCGAGTGGGCATTTTGTTTTCAATGGCAAGGATTCATCAACGGAGCAGAGCAATGGTCGGTGGATAATTGTAGTCGACCGAGTTGCGCCAAGTATAGCGCAAAAGTTTTGGAGGAAGTGAACGGTCGGAATTCTCCATGGAGCACCCACGAAGTTACGAGGGCCATTGATCACAAATCATGAGAATTGTGGAAAGGAAAGGAGCCATCGCGTCTAGAGACTTCGCAAGGGGAGAATGCCAAAGTTCAACACTCCAACTCGGGAGATCGTGAGTTGTGAGAGGCACTAGTACTTGAGCCCTGGCCGATGGTTACATGTGGTGGGCGCTGACAATAAAAAGAGCCATACCTGTAGCACCATCTCGCATCTCAGGACTTTGCAAAAGGGGAGCACGAAGGCTCTACCCTCCAACTCACGAGATTGTGAGTTACGAGAAGTGTTCAAATGGGAGTCAACCATCGTTGACCATCATGTCTCGGGACTTCGCAAGGGGAGAATGCCAAAGTTTGACACTCCAACTCGTGAGATCGCGAGTTGTGAGAGGCGCTAGTAATTGAGCCCTGGCCGACGGTTACGTGTGGAGGGCACTGACAAGGAAAGGAGCCAGACCCGTATCGCCATCTCGGGTATCGGGAGTTTGGAAAAGATGAGCCGAGGGTCTTCGACCCATGAACTCATGAGTCGCAAAATGCAAAGGGATTTTAATGTCAGGCCCATAGTATCGTCGAAACTGTTCTGGGCCATATGATCAAGGAGAGACACGTGGCGCACGATTGGGATATGTTTCCACCTCGCCTATCGCGACTTTGAAGAGCAAGGATTATCTCCCTCCCATCCACAAGACGTGAAGTGCCGAAGGCATCCAAGATTTGGGTCCACAATATTGCCGAGATGTTCAGGGTCATTCGATCAGAGGAGGGCACGTGGTGCACGATTAGGATCTATCGCCTCTTCGCACATCACGACTTTGAAGAATGAGGATCAGCCTCCTCCCAACCGTGAAATGCGAAGTGCCGAAGGCACCCAGTGTCGGGCCCACAATCTCACCGAAATGATCCAGGCCATCCATCCCGGAGGAACACGTGGCACATGATCGGGCTCTGTCGCAACTTCGCCCATCGCAGTTGTGAAACACTTTTTCTCTGCAGTTGGGATCCCTGAAACGCGAAGTGTCGAAGGTGCCTTGGTTGTGGGCCCACGGTCACAGCGCAAGGTCGTATAGGGATATGGAGCTAATATGAACAAAATAAGAGGGATCGTGTCTGTTGTTTTTTGAAGCCAAATCCATTCGCTATTTGACGGGTTGTTTTTGCAGTTTTAGTCACTAAGAGTCCTGAATGCTAGAATGAGGGAATTTCCCGAAAGGAGGAGGATCGAAGAACCTTAGAAAAATGTCCCAGGGGAAGCTAGCCCCCGAGCTCGGGAAGCGACAGTGTGGTTGTTTCTTGTGCTCAAAGTTTCAGTCGCTCTCAATAGAGGGGAACGATGAATGAAAATTAGGCTGGTAGATGAACCTTCAGTTCTATCCATGAATGTGAGGCATGGAGGTTTTGGCAGGCAGTCTGCCCAAGACCGTCCGGTGTGCAGGTTGATCTAAAAGGCCCATGCTGATTTGATGTTCCTGTCCGACCAAAGAACCTGCACACGATAGGTTGGACTTTAATGTCTCAGCTACCCTACTGATGCCAAGGGAGCACACTTCTCTGAGTATATATTCTCAATTGTTGTATTTTTGTAAGGTATCGATGGTTGAGCCAGGCTCCCGATTGTAAAGTTTTGATGAAGCACTAGTTTCTATGGTTATGTATTGGAATTTGAGACTTCTTGCCTTATGAATGTCAACCTCTTTCCATCTCTCTGTGTACACTGTGTTAGAACAACTCGAAATTGGAGGATCTAGTTGAGTTGCATTGTTATAGGATGATGTATGTTGGATCACTGTAATAGTTGTATTGTTTCTAATCAATTCTTGTATTTTCTCAACACTGAATGATTTGGAATTGGAAGATCCAGTCAAGTCATCCTTCAGTTCCCCGAAAATCTGAACCAAGAGGATTTTGTATTCTGAGTTTTTCCTCCTCAAGCTGCTGAAAGGCCTGATGTCCAAAGCAATCTTGCTCAGTCATCTGACTAAGTCTTCCATCTGCTCATTTTATAATCAACTCACTAACAGAGGTTGGATCAAGACCTCCTTTGTTTTTTCTACATACCAAGGCCGGTTTTCTGAGTTAGAGCGATATTTTCTTGAGTCTCTATCCATTCGATCACCCCATTAAATTATTCGTGACATAAATTGATGGGCGTCGGGCTCTGCTCCTGCTGCAATCCAGGAGTGACATCCAATGCCAACATTTATGGCGTTGTTGTCGGGGACGAAATTGAAAATTTTCCCCGAGATTGAACGACATTGAGCCTCTGATTCTGAAGGCGCATCAGGCATCAGAGCCTTTAAATATTGCTACTGTGCACCTAGAAACTCCACTGGGGACGACTCCACTGGAACGAACCTGTTGTTTTAGTTGTGTCTTTTAGAGGCAGACACACGCGGTCCCATCTACAGCTGCCTCTAGCTGATCTGGAGGTGATTTTCAAAAAAGGAAAGGCCTCTGACGGAGAAGCTTCCACCGCCGAACTAGGTAATCCACCATCTCCTTCTGTAGAAACTCCATTTTCTTCTCCTCGGCTTCCTAGCAGACCTTTTTCTGAAGTTTCCCGTTTCCTGAATTTCGGGAGTGTTCCTGCTGCGTTTTCCCCTCCCGGTATTGGATTGGAGGGAGAAATCCTTGTCACTCCCCTTTCCCCTGAAGCTATACCTTGGCATGGACCTAGGACCACAACAGACTTCCCCACTCCTAGCTTTTCCACTCCTCCTCTTGTTACTGTTGCCACTTCTGCACAGAGAGAAGCATATGCTGACTCAAGCCCGTTAGCCTTCTCCCTAAATCCCCCATTGTTTCCTCGAAGATCATTCCCAGTATCCCCTTTTCGAGCCCCTTCCTCTCCGAGTTCTCCTCCACCTAATATCCCTATGGCAGGAGAAAATCCCCCTATGACCATAATGGAGGCTATTATAGCCGCTAGGTATGCTCCCCTTGTGTTACCTCAGCCTCTCAATGCCCTCCCAACATATGGTTACCTCAAGAGGTTGCCCAAGTTTACAGGCGAGGGGGACATAACTGCAAAAGAACACCTAGAAGCCTTCTACAATTTTATAGACGATCATGTTATCATGCATGCAGATGTATGGATGAGGATTTTCGTCCATAGTCTTGAAGGCGAGGCTAGAAAATGGTTTAGGGCCCTACCTCCTGGATTTAATGATGGGATTGAGGCTTTGGATAGTGCCTTTTTGAGACAATGGGGAGACAAAAAGGACTTCATGTATTACATGACTGAGTTTGGGTCTTTGAAGAGAAAGGAAGGAGAGTCTGTCTCTAACTTCTCCAAAAGATTTAATAAAATGTACAATAATATCCCCACCAAGATAAAGCCCTCCGAAGCCTCTGCAAAGATCACTTATGCCAGCGCTTTTGATCCTGATTTCTACCTCCTGTTGAGGGAAAGGAGAGCCACCACTCTGGCTCACATGCAGGACGCAGCCGTGGAAGTAGAGTCTAACATATTGGTTGTTGACCGACTCAGGAATAAGGCTGACAGAGACGTATCCAGGAGAAGAACAGAGGTCTCCCCATCCCATTCCTCTCCCCTTCCCCTTCAGACGAATGAGGTAGCTAAAGTACTGAAATCCCTTTCGGCTAGGATGGAGAAGTGGGAATTAGAGGGGAAGCCCACGTACAAAAACCCCCAGAATACTAATAACAGAGGTTTCAGGAGGCCTGGTAACAATATTCCACAAACTTTGCCAAAGGAACAAAGAAGCAGAGACAGGGATGATCAGAGGATTCAGACCCCTCTCCAGAATATCCTAGTTGCTCATGAAGAAGGGGAGGAGGTGGATGAACTCGACCTTGAGATCCACTGCATCGAGGAAACTTCCCCATTTCCTCATTTAACTCAATCTGCATATGAAGAATCCCTTATCAAAACTCAAATCAACGAGTTGAGTAAAGGGGAAAAGGCCAGCAACACTCCTAACAGATACAATCTCAGGTCAAAAAAGAAAGAAGGGAATTTTGATAGCCAGGATCAACCCCTCATAACGAAAAGGCCCACTAAAGCTGCAGCAAGCACTACTAAAGAAAATAAAACTCAGAATGCTTTGGCAATAGCCAAGGAACCCGTCTCCAAGGTAAGGGAAGCTCCTAAGTCTCTCTCCTCCTTTAGTTTTGAGCACGAGATTCAGAAGATTAGCATTCCTATACCCCTCTCCGAACTAGTTAAAAATGAAGATTTCAAAAAGTCCCTCTCCAAGCTACTACAATCTGAGCCCCCCCAGCCTTCCACGAACTCAATAAATCTCCAAGATGAAAATCCAACAGTCATCCTAGGTCCCATGGTAGAAGACAAAGATGATTCATCCCCTCCTTTCTACACATCCCTGAACATACATGATAAAGTGCTGCATAATTGCCTCAAGGATTCGGGGGCTTCCCATAACCTTATGCCCAAAATAGTAATGGAAGAATTGGGACTGGAGGTGACAAAGACTTATCATGATTTGTACTCTTTCAATTCAAGGAGGGTGCAATGCCTTGGAGTCATCAAAGACTTGGCGGTCTCTTTGTTTCAGCTGCCAATGAAGAGTGTGGTCATGGACATTGTAGTGGCTGACGTTCCTCCCAAGTTTGGCATGCTGCTGTCAAGATCTTGGATTAAAAAGCTTGGAGGAACATTACATATGGATCTCACATATGCTACTATTCCAGTCTTTTGAGGGGAAAATAGGAGGTTGTACAAAGAATCTCAGCTAGCCTATATTATCAGTGATGAAGCAAACCCCACCAATCATCCCATCTTTTCACTGGACACTGATTTGGGAACTGGTTTATTGCAGATCACCGATGCTCCTGAAGCCCCTTTACAAATCAGAAAGCAACCCTTATTTGATCATGGGACACCTCCTCCAAACACCTCCATTTGGAAAATGTTTTTCGACAGAGCTTCTTCTAGCAAAGGCGTTGGCGCTGGAGTGGTTTTCATGTCACCTTCTCAAGAGACCATATCCCTATCATACAAGCTGGAATTTGAAACCACCAACAATGTGGCAGAGTATGACGCTCTTGTTTTGGGTATGAGGGCCGCAAAAGAAATGGGAATAAGAGAGATGGAAGTGCTCGAAGATGCGGAATTGATAATCCAACAAGTCAGGAATGTCTATCAGGCCAAGCATCCTCGGCTCATAACTTATAGGAATGAGGTATGGGACCTGATTGATAATTTATTCTTAGCTTTCAACATTTCTTTTGTCCCAAGGGAGGATAATGCTATGGTTGATTCTTTAGCTGTTTTAGCTAGCCGGTTCAGGATCCCTCTATTGTCTATGGTCAAATATGATGTTGAGATAAAATATAGGCCCTCTGTACCAGACAATGTCAAGCATTGGAAGGTATTCGATGATGATCTTGAAATCAAAAAATTTCTCCAATCTGTTGATGAATTTTCTGCGTTTCACATTGATCAGGATCCTGACCTTGAAGGTGACCATTACCCTGAGGTGTTTTTGAATGAAATTGCTAATCACCAGATTATTTAGCTGCCTAGAAATCACATTCCGAGGGGACTAGTCCCTTTAGAAAGATTGTTTGATGGGAATGATGTGGCAGTAAAGGGTAGGGTTTCAGATGAAGAGGCTGACACAACTGAGTGCAACATTGGCACACAGGAGGAGCCTAGTTTGACCAGAGAACATAGGGCCAAATATACCGAGTTATTAAGAGAATTTTCTGATGTGTTTGCATGAACCTATGAAGACCTCAAGACATATGACACATCTGTCATTGAACACAAGATCCCACTGAAGGAAGAGGCTAGGCCATTTAGGAAGAAGACAAGACAGATAAATCCCATGCTGCTGTCTGTCATGGAAAAGGAAGTGAAGAAGTTGTTAGATGCCCAAATCATTGTCCCCTTGAGATATTCTAAATGGGTGGCCAATTTGGTCCCGGTAAGAAAGAAAAATGGAGAAATCAAGCTCTGTGTCTATTTCAGGATCCTAAACATGAGCTCAAAGAAAGACAATTATCCCCTTCCCAACATGGAACACATATTGCAGAGGGTAACTGGTGCATCTAGGATATCCATGATTGATGTTTTTTCTGGTTATAATCAGATATCAGTCATGCCTGAGGACAGAGAAAAAATGGCCTTCACCACTCTTTGGGGCACATTCATGTATGCCAAAATGCCCTTTGGATTGATGAATGCAGGAGCAACATTTCATTGGGCCATGGATATAGCCTTCATCAGGGAAAAAGACCAGTTTGTGGTGATCTATCTGGATGACATCACAGTCTTCTCCAGGTCCGATAAAGAGCACTGCTATCACTTAAGGAAAGTTTTCTCGAAATGCCAGAGGTTTGGTCTTTCCCTAAATCCGAAGAAATCTTTGTTTTCTACGAAGGAGGGGAAATTGTTAGGTCATATAGTATCAACAGAAGGAGTGAGGATTGATCCCAGCAGGGTAGAGGCAATCCAGACTCTATCACTTCCCCGGTCTAGAAAGGAAGTTCAATCATTTTTAGGGAAGATTAACTTTCTAAGGAGGTTCATCTCAAATTTCGCTGAGGTGGTGAAACACATCATAGCCTTGCTCAGGAAAGGAAAAGAAGTAAAATGGACTGTTGAACCCAGGGAATCTTTTATCCAAATAAAAAGGGCATTGACTGAGGCACCTGTGCTGATCAGTCCTGACTATTCCAAAGACTTCCTAGTTTTCTCTTTCTCTTCTTTTGATACAGTAGCAGCGTTCTTATTGCAGAAAAATGAGGAAGGGTGAGAGCAACCCATTTCCTTCTTTAATAAAGCATTGAGAGATGCAGAAATCAGGTACGAGATCATGGAGAAGTAGGCCTATGCCTTGGTGAAAGGTCTCAAAGATTTCAGAGTCTATGTATTGCACTCAAAAGTGACTGCATATGTTCCTTCAGCCTCTGTGAAGGACATCCTTATACAACCTGACATAGATGGGAGAAGAGGTAAATGGATTGCCAAAATCCTGGAGTTTGATCTGGAGATTAATCCCACCAAGTTGGTAAAGGGGCAGGGTTTAGCCAAGCTGCTGGATGAATCCAATTGCAAAGCCTTGGAGATCAGCTTCATCAATGCTTGTTCAGAAAATCAACAAGCTGAGCCATCCAACAAAGGTTCTCAGGGTGACTTATCGCTAGCAGGATGCACCTGGTATAGAGATATCTTGTATTTTCTGCAAGAGTTGAAGCCTCCTGATGGAATGGGAAAGAGTAAGGAGAGAGCTTTAAGGCTCAAGGCGGTCAGGTATTGCCTCATTAACCGAGCCTTGTACTGGAAAGACCCTTTAGGGGTATTTTTAAGGTGTCTGAATCCACAAGAAGCCCAAAATGTTATGTTTGATTTCCATAGCGGCCTTTGTGGGGGGCATCATTTATGGAAGACTACAACTCACAAAATCCTCAGGGATGGGTATTACTGGCCCACTTTATTCACTGATGTCTGCAGAGAAATCAGAGCCTGCATCAAATGACAAAAGTTCTCAGGAAAGCAACAGTTTAGACCACTGCCACTAAAGCATGTAGTGGCTTCAACACCTTTTCAGCAGTGGGGGATGGACTTCATCAGGGAAATCCATCCTCCCTCAAGTGGCCAACATAGATGGATCTTGACTGCAACAGACTATTTCACCAAGTGGATAGAAGCTGCCCCCACTAGAAGTGCATCACACAAAGTAATTATCAGCTTCCTAGGGGATATCATAGCCAGATTTGGCTGTCCCAGTAGAATTGTCACTGATAATGATGCTTTGTTCAAATCTGAGCCTCTGATTAAGTTCTGTGAGCATTTCCATATCTCGCTAATTCACTCCACCCCCTATTATCCTCAAGGAAATGGACTGGCAGAATCTTCCAATAAAATCCTAATCAAGCTCATTAAAATATTATTGGAAGACAATAAGAGGGCTTGGGATTCAAAGCTCAAATTTGCTCTATGGGTCGATTGAGTGACAATGAAGAAGCCCCTGGGCACCTCGCCTTTTCATCTAGTTTACGAAATAGAGGTGGTTTTTCCCACTCAGCTCGCCTTACCTGTAGCGTAGTTCTTTCAAGATTATGAAGGAGAGTCAGATCATATAGTCAGAAGGATTCATCAGATGGTGGAAGTACAACATATCAGGGAACAGGTGATGGACGCATCTCATAGTCATCAACAGAAGGTCAAACATGCCTTTGACAGGAAGGTCAGGAAGAAGGAGTTTGAGGTCGGGGATTTGGTGCTTAAGTGGGATGCACCTAGACAGGATAAGGGAAAACACAACAAGTTTGATGCCCTATGGATCAGGCCCTTCAAAATCTCTGAGGTTTTCTCAAATAACACATATAGGTTGCAGGATTTGGAGGGTGGGGAGGTTTTTAACAGCCCAATAAATGGGCATTTTCTAAAGAAATGTTTTGTTTGAGCCATAGATGGCTCCTTTGTTTGTAAATATTGTCCTTTTGGTTCTTTGTTTTATTTTTATTTTCGTCTTAGTAAATGACTCCATAGCCTAATAGCAAGGCACTGAAGCTACAAATGAGTTCTTAGAGCATCGTAGGGATGACTCTATCCCCCATGGAGCATAATGTTAACATTAATTCTTGTTAAGAGGGGTGGGTTGTTTTCTCTCCTTTGAGCCTGTAGCCCGAGCTGTGAAGAAGTAGGCCTGAAATTCCAAAAAAGGCATTTTATTCGAAGGGCGTGGTCATGAGTGCCAAGCACAACACACAGAAGAAGTCCTTTTCGGGTTTAAAATCAAGCAAGCGGGCATTTTGTTTTCAACGACAAGGATTCATTGATGGAGTAGAGCAATGGTTGGTGGATAATTGCAGTCGACCGAGTCACACCAAGTATAGCGCAGAAGTTTTGGAGGAAGTGAACGGTTGGAATTCTCTGTGGAGCACCCGTGAAGTTATGAGGGTCGTTGATCGCGAATCACGAGAATTGTGGAAAGGAAAGGAGCCATCGTGTCTCGGGACTTTGTAAGGGGAGAATGCCAAAGTTTGACACTCCAACTCACGAGATCGCGAGTTGCGAGAGGCGCTAGTACTTGAGCCCTGGCCGACGGTTACATGTGGAGGGCACTGCCAATAAAAAGAGCCATACCCGTAGCGCCATCTTGCGTATCGGGACTTTGTAAAAGGGAGCACGAAGGCTCTACCCTCCAACTCACGAGATTGCGAGTTACGAGAAGTGTTCAAAGGGGAGTCAACCATCACATCTCGAGACTTCGCAAGGGGAGAATGCCAAAGTTTGACACTCCAACTCGCGATATCGCTAGTTGCGAGAGGTGCTAGTACTTGAACCCTAGTCGACGATTACGTGTGGAGGGAACTGACAAGGAAAGGAGCCAGACCCGTATCGCCATCTCAGGTATCGGGAGTTTGGAAAAGATGAGCTGAGGGTCTTCGACCCATGAACTCGTGAGTCACGAAATGAAAAGGGATTTTAATGTCGGGCCCACAGTATCGCCGAAAGTGTTCTGGGCCATCTGATCAAGGAGAGACACGTGGTGCATGATTGGGCTATGTCGCAACCTCACCTATCGTGACTTTGAAGAGAAATGATTATCTCCCTCCCATCCATGAGATGCGAAGTGCCGAAGGCATCCGGGATTTGGGTCCACAATATTGCCGAGATGTTCAGGGTCGTCCGATCAGAGGAGGGCACGTGATGCACGATTAGGCTCTATCACCTCTTCGCGCATCGTGACTTTGAAGAATGAGGATCAACCTCCTCCTAGCCGTGAAACACGAAGTGTCGAAGGCGCTCAGTGTCGGGCCCATAATCTCGCCGAAATGATCCAGGCCGTCCATCCTAGAGGAACACGTGGCGCACGATCGGGCTCTGTCGCAACTTCACCCATCGTAGCTGTGAAACACTTTTTCTCTGCAGCTGGGATCCCCGAAATGCGAAGTGCCGAAGGTGCGGGCCCACAAGCACAGTGCAAGGTCGTATAGGGATATGGAGCAAATATGATCAAAATAAGAGGGATCGTGTCTGTTGTTTTTTGAAGCCAAATCCATCTGCCATGTGACGGGTAGTTTTTGCAGTTTTAGTCACCAAGAGTCCTGAATGCTAGAATGATGGAATTTCGTGAAAGGAGGAGGATCGAAGCGCCTTAGAAAAAGGCTCCCGGGGAAGCTATCCCTCGATATCGGGAAGCGATTGTGTGGTCATTTCTTGTGCTCAATGTTTTGGTCACTCACCATAGAGGGGAGCGATTAATGAAAAGTAGGCTGGTAGCTGAACCTTCGGTTCTAGCCATGAATGTGAGGCATGGAGGTTCTGGCAGGCAGTTTTCCCAAGACTGTCCGGTGTGCAGGTTGATTTGAAAGGCCCATGCCAATCTAATGTTCTCATCCAACCAAAGAACCCGCACATGATAGGTTGGACTTTAATGTCTCAGCTACCCTACTAATGCCAAGGGAGCGCACTGCTCTGAGTATATATTCTCAATTGTTGTATTTTTGTAAGGTATTGATGGTTGAGCCAAGCTCTCGATTGTAAAGTTTTGATGAAGCACTAGTTTCTCTGGTTATGTATTGTCATTTGAGACTTCTTGCCTTATGAATGTCAACCTATTTCCATCTCTCTATGTACACTGTGTTAGAACAACTCGAAATTGGAGGATCTAGTTGAGTTGCACTGTTATAGGATGATGTATGTTGGATCAGTGTAATAGTTGTATTGTTTCTAATCAGTTCTTGTATTTTCTCAATGCTGAATGATTTGGAATTCGAAGATCCAGTCAATTCACCCTTCAGTTCCCTAAAACTATGAACCAAGAGGATCTTGTATTCTAAGTTTTTCCTCAAGCTGCTGAAAGGCCTGATGCCCAAAGCTGTCTTGCTCACTCATCTCACTAAGTCTTCCATCTGCTCATTTTATAATCAACTCACTGACGGAAGTTGGATCAAGACCTCCTTTGTTTTTTCTACATACCAAGGCCGATTTTCTGAGTTAGAGTGATATCTTCCTGAGTCTCTATCCATTCAATCACCCCATTAAATTATTCGTGACATAAACTGATGAGTGTCGGGCTCTGCTCCTGCTGCAATCCAGGAGTGAATTCCAATGACAACAGGGAGGATCATGTGCAACATGTTGGCAAGGTGTTACAACTACTAAAGGAGCAACAACTATATGCCAAACCATCCAAATGTTTCTTTGGAGTGAAGGAGGTAGAGTATTTGGGTCATATTGTATCGCATGAAGGTGTCAAGGTAGACCCTAACAAGATTAAGGCCATGATGGACTGG
>ML828329.1:18975-59819 GCA_009831015.1 Picea engelmannii
ATGGTTACCCTTGGCAGAATGGTGGTATAACACTTCCTTTCATACTGCAATAAAAATGACACCATTTATGGCACTCTATGGATACCACCCTCCTTCCATCACTTCTTCTCTAAAATAAAAATCTAAGGTTCAAGCAGTGGAAGGTCACATCGAGCATCAACAACAAGTTCTCCAAATATTAAAGGACAACCTACCCATGGCACAAAATTGCATGAAACAACAAGTAGATCAACACCATAGTGAAATAAGTTTTGAAGTAGGAGATTGGGTGTTTTTAAGACTACAACCATACAAATAGATGTCCCTCAAGCAATCCAAGAAGGATAATAAATTATCACCAAAGTACTATGGGCCTTTTAAGGTGTTGCAAAAGATTGGTACTATGGCATACAAATTGGAGTTGTATGCATCTTCACGAGTACACCCAGTTTTCCATGTTTCATGCTTAAAGAAGGTTATAGGTGACAAGATCCCAGTTCAAAATATATTTCCAGAACTTGACGAGGAAGGAACAATCATATTGGAGCCTGAAGCCATCACTGACAAAAGAATTCGCCAGCTTAGGAATAGATCCATTTAAGAGTATCTCATTAAATGGAGGAAACTACCGGCTAAAGATTCCACTTGGGAAGATGAGTCTTTTATACAGAAGCATCCATATTTACTCAAGTGTTGTGTACAACGCTTTTCTCAAGGGGAGGGGCATGTTAAGCCCTAAATAGTGGCTCATTACCCCTTAATTGGGGCATATTACATTAGTAATGTTATTTTATTTATGTCGGCTTTATTCCATTAGTTGTAATTATACCTCCTAGTCTCCTATATATACCAAGGAGACATTTTCATTTTGAATCATCTGGTAATTGTACATTTATGTGGGCATAAGGAGGTTGCCCCTTCGAAGAGGATTATTATCTGAATTTCTCTCTTTTTCAAGGCGTTGAGTATTATTCTGAGGTTTTTCTATGCTATATTGATATTTGGTTCTTAACACAGTCCTTATGCAAGAAGGTCGACCTTTTTCCTTTATTAGCAAACAACTCTCAGAGCGCAGTTTGGGAAAATAAATATATGAAAATGAAATGTTGGCTATTCTTCATGCCATGGATCTTTGGCGCCCTTATATATTGGGGGTAACACTTCCAAATTAAGACAGATAATCAAAGCCTCAAGTATTTTCTGGAACAACTCCTTTCCTCCCCAGAGAATAAAAAATGGGTAGCTAAGCTCTTTGGATATGATTATGAGATCATTTACAGGAAAGGCAAAGACAATGTGGTTGCTGATGCAATTTCCAAAAAGTATGAAGATGAGGGGTCCCTTTTCTCTCTCTCCTTCATTGTACCCAATTGGCTCCAAGTTGTTTTCCAGGAATGGCTACATGATCCCAAAATTTTGCATATTATACAACAATTGTAGGCCAATTCTCCATTTTACCTAGGGTACTCTGGGCACAATGATGGGATGTGATGCAAAGGTTGTTTGTATTTAAGTAAAAAGTCAAAACTTAAATCCATGGTACTTTTTGATCTTCATGCTACACCCACCGCTAGGCACTTGGGGTTTACCAAAACCTATGACCGAGTCAAACGTTCTTTTTTCTTGGATGGCATGAAGCAAGATGTTTTCAATTTTGTGGCAGAATGTGATGTTCGTCAATGCAACAAGGGAGAAACAATCAAATATCCTGACACACTACAACCGCTTCCAATTCCACTTGTTATTTGGAGGATATCTCTATGGATTTTATTGTAGGCTTACCTAAATCGAGAAATGAATCAGTCATCAAGGTGGTAGTTTATCGTCTTTCCAAGTATGATCATTTATGTGCTCTTCAACACCCATTTACAGCCTCCACTGTGGCTCAACTTTTCATGGATCAAGTCTTCAAGCTTCATGACATGCCTCATTCTATTGTTTCTGATCGCGACCCAAATTTCACCAGTGATTTTTGGCAAGAACTGTTCAAGCTACAAGGCACCCAATTGCATCTCAACACAACTTATCATCCCCAGATTCATGGTCAAACTGAATTTGTCAACAAGTGTTTGGAAACTTATTTGAGGTGTTTTGCACCGAAAAGGAAAAATCAATGGGCTCAATGGTTACCACTAGATAAATGGTGGTACAACACTTCTTACCATACAACTACCCGCATGACTCCTTTTGAAGCAATATATGGACAAAACCCACCTTCAGTTCTCTCATACTTTCCAGGTGTCTCAAAGTTCTAGGAGGTTGACCAAACGCTTACAGTTCAAGAGGCTATTCTCGGTACCCTAAAAGAGAATTTGGTCATGGCCCAAAATCACATGAAGCAACAAGTATATTAAGGTCACTCTAAACGTCAATTTGCAGAAGGAGATAAAGTGTTTCTTCAACTACAACCTTATAAGAAAAATTCCCTCAAGGCTAACCATTGTCAAAAACTAGTGCCCAAAGTTTATGGTCCTTATACCATTCTCAAGTATGTGAGATAGGTGGCCTATCAGTGATCTTTTCCCAGTCATTCTAAGCGCCATCATGTTTTTCATGTTTCCTTCTTAAAGAAGGTGATTGGAACTAAGATCCAAACTCAAACCAACCTTCCTGAGTTGGACGAAGAAGGCTCCATTTGGCTCCAACCACAAGCAATTTTGGACCAATGTGAGCGTCATCTGCGTCAACACACCATCAAGGAAGTGTTAGTCCAGTGGAAAGACACAACTCTAGCAGATGCCACTTGGGAACCAACTACCATTTTGTAGCAATTCCTTCATCTCAAGCCTTGAGGACAAGGTTTTTTTTAAGGGGGAGGACATGTTAGGGACCTAACCCCTCACATAGGTAGAATAATAATTTTCCATGTAATAAAGGTCAATATTAATAAGTCCCAACAATAAGGAGGAATAATTCAAATGTAAGAACTAATAGAATCTTCTTCTTCTAGAAGGATCTTCCTCTATATTGTTATTTTGGATAGACATATTTAGTATAATTAGGAGTAGAGGGTATGAGAATTTTTGTCTTGGATATTATTGTAATAGAGCTCTGCTCCGTTGGAGGTTTCCCCCTCTAGATTGTTATTTTGGATAGACATATTTAGTATAATTAGGAGTAGAGGGTATGAGAAGTTTTGTCTTGGATATTATTGTAATAGAGCTTTGCTCCACTGGAGGTTTCCCCTCTGAGACAAGTAGACATTGCTCTCAGTAATCAAAGTTCTCTTTCTAGTGTTATTCTGGTATTATTTTGGTATTATCGTGGTGTTGTTCTGGTTATATCATTGTTTATCTTCCATTTATAGCTAATTATTTATGTTCTGCATACTATTTTATATCTGGAATATTACAAGGGGATTAATGTTTAGGTGCTTAGGGAATAGGGGTTTATGGATTAAGGGGATTAGGGATTAGTGTTTAAGTGTTTAAGGGTCGATGGCTTGGGGGTTAGTGTATTTAGGGATTTTGTGTTAAGGGATTTGTCACGATTAACTAAGTTTGAGGGCTTAAGGGTTTAGGAATTATGGCTTAAGGATTTAAGGGTCAATGGCTTAGGGGTTACGAGTTAGGTCAAAATTTGACATGGTTAGACGAGACACATGCCTTGATGGTATGTGAGGGTTTAAAGAGTCAAGGATGCTTGATGTACCCGCATAATCTTTGACATCCTCCACGTTTTCATGAACCTTCATTATGTGGTCTGATCATTTTCATAATTCATCATTCCCATCTATAGAATCTTGGTCGGAACGCTCTTGAAATGTCATGGAATTTCTTCCAACATGATCATATGTAATGTCATTGACCAACCCGACACAATGAGCAGTGAATGGGGCCAACATTGAAATTTCTTCAAAATTTGACTGTATGCGATGAAATTTTACATAAATGTTTGTCACACAATAGAATATCAGAATATATAAATTATGATATATAATACCTTCATAAAATTATGAAAATCATGTGTTTTAAATCCTGTAATATGTCCATCAAATGTAAAATATTTAACCAATGATTTAGGCATGTCAAGGCAAGGCATGTCAATGCAAGGCATGGCATGTCAAGGAAAGGCCTTTCAATGCAAGGCAGGGTCTTTCTAGGAAAGGCATGTCAAGGTAAGGCAAGACATGTCATGGAAAGGCATGGAAAGGAAAGGCAATGCAAAGAAAGGAATGTCAAGGTAAGGAATGGAATGTCAAGGAAAGACGTGGCAAGCCAAGGAAAGGGAATGGATGGCAAGGCAAGTCATGGTAAGGCATGACAAAGCATGGAATGTCAAGGAAAGGTAAGATAGGGAAAGGCAAGGCATGGCTTGTTAAGGCAAGGCATGGAAAGGCAAGGGAAGACCATAATCACCATCATCATTGTCATTGTCATCATCATCATCATCATCATCCTCATCGTTGTCATCATCATCTGAATCATCTTCATTGTTTTCATTATCATCACCATAATCAACATTGTCATCATCATCCTCCTCCTCCCTCATCCTCATATTCATCATCATCATTTTCATCATTTTCATCAACGTCGTCATCATTTTCATCATCATCATCATTATCATTGCCATTGTCATCATCATCATCATCGTTTCCATTGTCATCACCGTCATCATAGTCCTCTTCATCATCATCATCGTTGTCATTGTCGTCATCATCATAGTCACCGTCATCATCATCATCGTCATAATCATTATCATTATCATCGTCATCATCATCATTGTTGTCGTCATTTTCATAATCATAATCACCATTGTTGTCATTATCGTCATCGTCATCATCCTCCTCCTCATCATCGTCGTCATCCTCCTCCTCCTCATCATCGTCATTTCCATTTTCTTCATCATCATCATCGTCGTCATTGTCATCATTTTCATCACCATCATCATCATTATCGTCATCATTGTTGTCGTCGTCGTCATTGTCAGCACCATAATCACTATTGTCATCATCCTCCTCCTCCTCATCATTGTCATCGTCATCGTCATCATCATCATCATCATCATCCTACTCCTCATCATCGTCATCCTCCTCCTCACCATCGTCATCCTCCTCCTCATCATCGTCACAATTTCCATTGTCATCACCATGATCATTATGTGCTACAAAAGGGGGGCTAAAAATCTTAAGAGGGGACAAGGGATATATTTGAGCATATGTGCTCTAGAGATATCATGCCTTAAGGTGATTTAAACATTGACATATAAAATAACAATGACCTTGCTTTATTGACCCACTAAGATCCATCGATACTTACCCTATCCTTCTAGAATTAGTGGAAATAAATTAAAAAAAACACTTAAAACCCCAAATTGACAAATTGAAAACACTCAAATCTACATTCAACATTAAGTCCCCCAAATTGAGTCACATTGTGATGGAAAAGGATCCATTGAGATAAAACATGATCTTTAGTGCACCTATATTAGCAAATGAATGATTGAGAAGATGGAAAGGCATAATGTTCCCTCATATTCATTGCACTACCACAATTCTTTACAATGGTGCCAAAACCCACTCCTCCATGCATCATTACTCACCATTAACATTTTTCTAGTATATATAGGGGAGGGGACTAAAATGTGCTATTAATGACACCTCATAGGGAAACATAGAAGATGTCCACACTTCTTTGTTTCACGTGTTTTTTGAAAAGTGTGTATATCCCACATTCTTAGCTCCATGTTGACATCAATTTTAAGGTCTTACGTGGAAACATGTTGTTAGATTGAATCTTGAGACTTAGGTTGGACCACTACCATACCTCTTACCCCATAATTTGTTTCATATATGCCTTTAATCAACATGAGTAAGTGGGATTTTGAAAGAAATCCTTTTCCTAATCTGTCACAACTAGGGAACCTATTCTGCAAAATCCATCGAAGGCTTGCACTTGGCCCTAACCATAAGAAACACACTTATATAAATGTTCTTTCCCACATGGGTAGATCATGCCTCTAAAGTGATTTGAACATTCATGGAGAAAATAACAATACCTTTGCTTTACCAACCCACTAATGTCCACAAATACTTCCCCTATCCTTTGAACAATAGTGAAAAAGAAAAAGAAAAAAGCAAAATTCAAATTCAAAATCAAAGAAATTGAAAAGTGTCATGTTTCACTTCATACCCCTTAAAAAAAAAAAAAACTAACATATCACAACTCTACACCAAATTCATTGAAAATTTACACTTAACCCTAACCACATGCACTACACTTTTCTAAATATGCTTGTCCATAAAATGAAACCATGCCTCTAAGAAGATTTGACCATTTAAAAAGAAAATAAAAATACCCTACCAAAACATCAAACCCCATGAAGCACTTACCCTTTGAACCATAGTGAAAAGAATCAAAGAAAAAAAACCTGACTTGTAACCCGGAATTCAAATTCAAATTCATGGGACTTCAAACTAGGCATTGTGACACACTCGACCCATAAGTATCCTTTCTAGGGATGGGACATCGAAAGTTTTCTTACTCTAATCATCTCGATTCCCTTGCTCGAGGTATTCATCCTCTTCTACTCACCTGTAGCTTCTAACGATTGCTACCAAGCTCTAATCTGACCTCCATTTTGCAAGTTATGACCTCCCAAATTTCATCGGGCATTATTAGTTGAGGTCCACGTGGCACCCACATGGGTTCATATCATTTGTACCATCTCTAGGTTCCTACCTCCCATAGGGAATGTCCATCCACCATCCAATTCAACGGCTAAAATTAATCCTCATCTAACACACATGCTAGAGGGGAATTCAGCGTTCGACATTGAACACCCCTTTTCCTTTCTGCATGCATGTCCTCTGGAGTCCTAAATTCCTGAACTCTCAAAGGAGCCCGAAATCACGCCATGTGGCTCTGAACTTTGAGCCTTTCAACTTACCCTCGACACTAGATTCCAAACCTTCGGAGTCCTGAAGTATCGGACTCCCAAAGGGTCCACCCTCGTACGTGTTGATGTACTAGACGTGGAGGCAAGGACAGGTGGGTCTCGAGTACTCCAACCACCGAATGGAGCAAGTAAGAAAGTGCCATTGGTGACACGCGATAATTCAAAGATGACACGTGGCCCCTACAGGGGGTGACATGTGTCAGGTTTTAATGGGCACATAGGGTCCGTGAAACATCTGAATCCAAGTGACATGTGGAACGTCAAACATGGGTCTACATCACCCTGGGTGATGTTAGCATGCCATGTCACCCTAGACTGATAGCCTTCCAAGTCCTTCAATCTCACAACCAAGGTGTGTCCACGTAACTCTTGGATCTATGGCCTCTATTACTTCGTAACTTCAACGTTCAGGGGATCCATGGTGTGACTTCCTTCTTACTCCCAGAGTGGTTAGGGTCGGGATAGCCATTCTCTAGATATATGGTTAGGGGAGATACCGAAGGGTTCCTAGATCTACAACCCTTGTCACTTCACATCTCCATCCTTTGAGAGTTTCAACATTATGGCCACTCCACTCTCCCAAAGAAGAACTTCGTTGAAGTACCGTACGGGTTCCTAATAAATTCCCCATATCCATAGCTCTCATCACTTTGTAACTACGAAGTTCAGAGAGTTTGGATATTAAACATCCCTATTCTCTTGAAGTATGACTTTGCCGAAGTTACCTCGACGTAGATCCAATGACCAAGGGGACTCTCGAATACCCTCAGATCTGTGGCTCACATTACTTCACAATTTATTAAAGGATCAAGGTTTAATGGTGGGGAAGGTCTATCTTCCATGGTTAGGGAAACCTCTAGGCGTCGATCAACCTCATGGGTAACCATAACAATAATTTTCCTTTGACTGGTCTACAAATGTTAAGGTCGAAACACTTCGGAGCTCCGAACTCTCGAAGTTCTGAAGCCATAAAGGCTTAGCTCCATTTGGGACCTACTGCAGGGTTCCTAGACCTTGGTCACATGGGTCCTCTAAAAAATATTGTGGGATACATGCTAATATCTTAGCCATGAGTTCGCTAAGGGCACAGGCATGAGCCCTTGGTCACACAAGTGAAAGGTCTGAAGGGGGCACCCTCCTTATATAGGGTTTGAACTTAGTATTCCTATGAAGGTAGATGCTAGAGGTCGACAAGACTTAAGAATCCTAGTAAATCCTTCCTCAACACTCTTGCAAATGTACATCCCATAGCTCTCTAGTTGCTAAGCTGAGGAAAACAAGAAACCATTAAAAAATATAGGTTCACAGAGAAACAATACATATATTTGCCTTAATCATTCAATATATAACTAAGTCATAGACATATAAATATATTCAATCATCATTTCCATTTAATACACAAAGTATGGAAATACTTATCAGAAAACCAAAAATCGTGAAGCAACTGCTTAAAGGGGTGCCTGTTTCCACCCAACCATAGGCACATCCACTCCTGAAAGGATTTATAGTTGGCCACCCCCGAGCTAGACCACGATTCTTTGAGAGAGACTCTTTCTTCTTGCCCAATGATAGTCAAGGACGAAGGTTACTTGCCTCCTCCCATGAGATCCTGGAAACCGGTTTTCTCTGTACCAAGCAAGGAGGTCTGCATGAGTACTTCCACAGTCAATCATCAGCCCTATTTATCATCTTAGAACAAAACCCCGCCAACATATTATTGTGGCCAGAATGATCTTATTTCTTAGTTCTTCCTTGAACTAGAGAGCTGCAAGCGCTCTTTTCTCTTCTCGAGATTGGTCTTTCAACTTTGCTTCCTCGTGCAGATCTTCCTCTGCCCCTGAATTACCACTTTTATTTCCTTCCTTGGGAAGGTTGCGTGGATCCGAATCCCCAACTCATTTTCAAGTATGGAATTCTTGCAGATGGGTACTCTACCCCATATCCTCATTAAATTTTGAGGAGGACTCTTCTAGCTACCAACCTGACTAGTAATTCATTTATGTGTCAGAGGATTGTTCTGGGTCTGAGCCATTAAATCCAGTAAGGTATTGGTTTGGTGGGGGGGGGCATCTCAACCATTTATTGTTCCCTTCACCATCTCTCTCATATCACCATGTTCTATCTTGGCAAACCCCGCTTTCAACAGTTATGCAACACTATCCATTTTCTATTAATATTAGAAAATACATACATTAACCTTTTATAGCAAAAAGGTTCATCAAATCCAATATTCACACATATTTATTCTGCCACAGTCTCTTGTCCAGTTATATTTATATTTACAAACTAGGGCTAACATGGGTATTACAATTCTCCCCTTAAAGGAACATCGTCCTCAATGTTCTATCTATCGATGTGTTGTGTATGTATAGAAGTAAACAAAAATGGATATGCATGTTTCATGGAATCCTCCATTTACCATGTAGCCTCATCTGGGCCAAAGTCTTTCCATTGCACCTTGACTTGTGTAATGGTTATGTTCTTGAGTGGGGTTTCCTTCCTATCTATTATGCATTAAGGTTCTGGTAGGAATTTTCCCTCTGGTTCCACCTGAATCAGAGACCATTCGATTATATGATTAGAATCATGTACATATTTCTTCAATAATGAAACATGGAACATTATGTGCCTTCACTATAGGAGGAAGCACTAATATATAGGCTACATGTCCCACTCTATCCAAAATTTCTAAGGGTCCATAATACCGTGGTGCCAGCTTGGCACAAGATCCCATTCTCAACTATATTTTCTTGGTTCTAACTCGAAGATACACATGAACCCCTATTTTCAACTCTCTAGGAGTCCTCTTTTTGTCTACATAGATTTTCTATCTATCCTGAGCCACTTTCATATTTTTTTTTATCTGAATTACTTTTTGTTCCATTTCTTTCAGCATATATGGCATGATTGTAATTTTGTCTATTGGGTTATCCCATTTGATTGGAATCTTGCATTGCCTACCATAGAGGGCCTCAAAATGTCTCATCTTCAATGACTCTTGATAGCCATTGTTGTAGGCAAAATCTACCAGTGGTAGGTAGTCTTCCCACTTCCTGGGATGATGCATTACATGCATCTTTAACAGGTCCTCTAACACTTGGTTCACCCTTTCTGTCTGTCCATCAGTTTCATGGTGATAGGTTGTGCTAAGTAGAAATTTAATTTCAAAACCAACAAATAAATATTTCCAAAATCTTGAAGTAAATTTTGTATCTATGTCATATATGATCTTCTTAGGCATGCCATGTAGACTAAATATTTCTTTCATGAAAATATTGGAAATATCTATTTCCTTGCAAGTTGACTTTACGGGAATGAAGTGAGAAACCATGCTCAATTTTTCCACAACTACCATGATGACATCATTCTGTTTGCGGATTTTGGCAATCTTATGATGAAATCCATGGAGATGGCTTCCCATTTCCATTTTGGGATTGGTATGGAATGAAAAAACCCTGCTGGATGTCGATGTTCTTCCTTAACCTACTGACATTCCAAACATTTAACCAAGTAATCGACTATTTCCTTCTTCAGTCTGGGCTAATAAAACAATTTCCTAGTGGTTGTGATCATCTTCTGATAACCAGGATGACCGATTTTTGGTATTTTGTGAAGTTCATCCATCATGAACCTCTTCAATTCATCACAGTTCGAAATATACAGACTACCTGTGTAAGTTAGCAGGCCATCATTCAATAATTTATAACCTTCATACTTCAACCCTGTGGGATCTTGTTCTAAGTATGATTTTACAGTCTCAAAAAATGCATCTGCTTCTTGTGTACTCTTGAATCTCTTTCTAACATCTGTTTCATAGGTGATTATAGCTTCCAAGTGAATCAATTTCATACTTCTGCTAAGGGAATCATCCACCCTATTTTATTTTCCTTTGATGTGTTTGATTTCGAAATCAAACTCACTAAGGAGAGACATCCATCGATGTTGTCTAGCATTAAGTTTTGGTTGATCAAATAGGTACCTCAATCCACAATGGTCTGTCATAAGAAAACATCGTCTACCCAGGTGGTAATGCCTCCACATTTTTAAATCATGCACTATGGAATCCAATTCTAGATCATGGGTAACATAATTGATTTCATGCTCATTCAATTTTCTAGATTCGTAGAAAATTACATGTTCTTCTTGCATACAAACTCCTTTGATTCCATCCTTGCAGACATCCATACACACAATAAATTCCTTGTTTGGATCTACAATATTCAACACAGGAGCATTGGTTAGAAGGTGTTTCATCTCTTGGAATCTTTATTCACATTCTAATGTCCAAAATAATTTAACTCCCTTTTCTGAAGGGAAGTGATTGGGAAACCAATATTGGAAAATTGTTTTATGAACCTCCTATAGTATCATGCTAGGCCCATAAAGGATATGATGTTAGATACATCCTTTGGGGTAGGCCAATCCATAATGAATTTGATCTTGTCATGATCAACTTCCACCCCTTCTTCAGAAATAACATGGCCTAAGTAATGGACTTGTTTCTTGAATAAGTCACACTTACTAAACTTAGCATGGAGATGATGTTCTCTTAGTACTTGAAGCACTAGCTTGAGATGTTCTTCATGCTCTTCCCTATTCTTAGAATAGATTATGATATCATCAATGAAAACCAATACAAATATTTTTAATAATTTACTGAGTACATTATTCATTAAGCACATAAAAGTGGTTTGTGCATTGGTTAGCCCAAATGGCACCACCACAAATTCATAGTGACCATACCTTTTACTAAAGGATTTTTTGTAGATGTATTCATCCTTAATTCAGACCTGATGGTATCCAGACCTCATGTCAATATTGGAGAAAATTGTAGCACCCCTTAATTGGTCAAACAAGTCATCGATCCTTGGCAAGGGATAATTATTCTTTATGGTCATCTTATTGAGTTGCCTATAGTCTATGCACAACCTAAGTGTGCCATCCTTATTTTTAACGAACAAGGTTGGTGCTCCCCATGGAGATGCACTAGGCCGAATGTATCCTTTGTCCATCATTTCCTTCAGTTGTATCTTGAGCTCAACTAGCTCTGGTGCACTCATTCTATAGGGTGTTCTAGACACTGACACCGCTCTTGGTGCAAGTTCTATTAAAAATTCAATATCTCTTCTTGGAGGAAGACCTGGTGCCTCTTTTGGGAACACTTCTTTATACTCTTAATATGGGATGGTCTTATAAGCTTGGTTTTTTTCTCTCAACAGAGTCCAACACTTGTATTTCATATAAAGGACATCCTTTTCTACAATACTTCTTCACTTGAAAGGTTTATATTTGTCTCATTAAGAGAGGACTTTGAATCCCTTATAGGGTTAAATTTCTCCCTTCTTCATTTTCACACTCCAATGTATTATTGTAACAATCCAACTTGGTTTTATGGGAAGACAACCAGTCCATGCCAATCAACATATCATAAGATCCTAAAGGAAGTATGTTTAAGGTTGCTTGGGTGGGTAATCCACTCATAATGAGTTGCCATGTTGGTATGACATTTGTTACTTTTCTTTTGGTTCCAGAGGGCTAGTTGTACCAGCCATGATTTAACATGTTTAACTTGTTGCAATTTACATTTATCAATAGTTTGAGGGGAAACATAACTTAAATTAGAACTAGGGTCAATTGAAATGGAAACTAGATGGTTCAAATTCATACCTTCCATCTCCACTACTAAATCTTGGTGGTCGCCTTGTTTATTATCCAAGGCTGCATAAATCTATGGCATGCTCCTAGCCACATCATTGACTATGGTATCCTCTTCAATTTTTTACACCCTCCTATTTTTCTGTTTCCTACATGGGCAATCTCTCAAAATATGTTCTTCTCCACAACCCCAACATTTCAAGGGTTCTCTCATTGTGTTGTTATTCTTTCCTGAGGCTGCTCCAAATGGTTTATTTTCACTTTGAGAGGGGAAATTTTGATGATATACACTTTTAGTAGGAAGGAACATCTTAGAACCTTTCCCATATTTCTTAAATATTGAGGGTTTAAACCCCTTCTTATTGAATCCTGAATTACTTTTCTTTTTCCAGTCCTCATGAGGTTCTATCTTATTCTTGAATTGCTCATATCAATACCTTGCCATCCATATAGTTTCTTATAAGGTATTTGGCTCATCAAATTCAATTCTGTTATGGAAGGACTAAGGAAGTCCACTGATAAATCATTGCATATTTACCTCTTCATCCTTCATGTAGGGCACATACCTTATCAGCTCAAGGAAATTATTGATATATTCATCTATGGTGAGCTCTCTCAACTCGAGTTCATAGAAATCCTTGATATTCCCATCAAAGTATTTCTCTGACAGATACTTCTTCTTGAAGTATTTCTCAAATTGTTTCCATGACAATTCCTTCACATGGATTCCTTTCACATTCCTAAGGTCCTCCCACCAAATGGGGACCTTTCCATTTAGGTTAAAAATGGCTATTCGAACCTTTAAATTTTCAGAGTAGTCATGGAATCTGAAGTACTTCTTCAATCCAAGAAACCAAACTTTTGCTTCTTCCTCCTTCTTAATTTCTCCATTGAAAGTGGTTTGTTTGTCTTTCTTGAACTCTTTAGGGCCACGACTCTTGGAATGTTTCCACTTCTTTATTTTCCTCTGGGAATTTGAACTAGTTTTTCTACTAGAAGATTCCTTAGAGTCATCAGTTTTCTCACCAGAGGGTTCTTCCGATGAGTGTCTCTTGGCTCCGTGTTGGGCCTTCTTTGAGGTGCTTCTCCCAGTGTGGAAACTTTCAAGGCCATGCTTTCGTATCTCTAGTGGACTCTAGGTTTTCTTCGCACGATGTATGTCCACATGACTGGATGTTGGTCCATGTTGTAGGTGCCTTTGTATATCTGATAAGATTTGCAGTAGGAATGCATTAATTTCAGTTTTCTTTTCTTTCTCTTTTATCAACCTTTCATTGTCATCCTTACAACTCTGTAATTCTGCCATGAGGCTTCTTACCATTTCATCCAAATTTGGAGGGGTTTCCACCGCCCTCCTTTCATCAGATTCTTCATCTCTATTGTGGGATATTTCCCCAATTCATGGTTTGTCACCATCCTTTATGTTATAGTTTTCCTACTGTCCACTGATTTCTTGAGTGTTGATAAAGAATTTTTTGTTAGTTAATGATCTACTAGTTTTATGAACAACACATAGTTCAGATTTTTCAAAACATATACAATAGAAGAAAGTTTGATTCCTTCCTTCAATAGAGGTTTAAATAATACTCTTAGGAATGGGATAATATCGGGTGTAACCCATAAAATTTCTCTAACAAGGTTTTTATGTGACTAGTTCATGAGCCCAAGAAGGCCAAGTGTTGTAACCATGCTCTGATACCAATTTGTAACACACATGACCCCTAAGTACCCTTTCTAGGGATGGAGCATAAATTTTTTTCTTACTCTAATCATGTTGATTCCCCTTCCCGAGGTCTTCATCCTCTTCTACTCGCTTGTAGCTTTCTAATGACTGCTACTAGGCTCTAATCCGACCTCTGGTTTGCAATTTATGGCCTCCTAAAGTTATTCAGGCGTTATTAGTTGAGGGCCATGTGGCTCCCACATGGGTCCATATCATCTGTACCATCTCTAGGTTCCTACCTTTTGTAGGGAAGGTCCATCCACCATCCAATCCAATGAATGGAATTAATCCTCATCTAACACACAGGATATAGGGGAATTCAACGTTCGACGTTGAATGTCCCTTTTCCTTTCTGCACGCATATCTTCTAGAGTCATGAATTCCTGAACTCCCAAAGGAGCCCAAAATATCTCCATGTGGTTCTAACCTTCTGTCCTTACAACTTAACCTCGACACTGTATTCCAAACCTCCGAAGTCCTGGACTCCCAAAGGGTCCACCCTCACACGTGGTGATGTACTAGATGTGGAGGCAAGGATAGGTGGGTCCCGAGTACTCCAATTGTCGAATGGACCGAGTAAGAAAGTGTCAGGGGTGACATGCAGTAAGGAAATGATGACACATGGCCCCTACAGGGGGTGACATGTGTCACATTTTAATGGGAACATAGGGTATGTAAAACATCTGAATCCAGGTGACACGTGGCACATCAAACATTGTTCCATGCCATCCTACGTGATGTCAACATGCCTTGTCACCCCAGACTCATAGCCTTCCAAGTCCTTTGATCTCTCAACCAAGGTGTGTCCACGTAACCCTTGGACCTATGGCCTTCGTTACTTTGTAACTTTGACATTCGAGGGATTTGTGGTGTGACTTCCTTCTTACTCCTAGAGTGGTCAACGTCGGGCTTACCATGGTCTAGATATAACGATCAATGGAAATATCGAAGGGTTCCTAGATCTAATGTCCTTGTCACTTCATAGCTCTAGCCTTAAGGAGTTTCAGAATTATGACCGCTCCACTTTCCCAAAGCAAGACTCCATTGAAGTACCGTATGCAGGTCCCTCCGTTGTTTGATCAGACGGTTAAGAGGGGTTCCTAACATATTCCCCAGATCCATGGCTCTCATCACTTCATAACTCTAGCATTCAGGGAGTTTGGTTCTTTAACATCCCTATTCTCCCGAAGTAGGACTTCATGGAAGTTACCTCGATGTAGATATATGGCCAAGAAGACTCCCCAATACCCTCAAATTTGTGCCTCATGTTACTTCACGATTGATGAAAGGATCAAGGTTTAACGGTGGGGAAGGTCTAATTCCCATGGTTAGGGAAATCGTCGGGCACTAGACAACCTCATGGGTAACCATAACAATCAGTTTCCTTTGGTCGTTTTACAAATGGTAAGGTCGAAACACTCCAGAGCTCCGAACTCCCAGTGTTCCGAAGCCATAAATTCTTAGCTTCATTTGGGACCTAGTGCAGGGTTCCCAGACCTTGGTCACATGTCTCCTTTGAGAACTCTCATGAGCTAATGCGCTAATCTCTTAGTCATGAGTCAGTTAATAACATGGGCATGATCCCTTGGTCACACGAGTGAAAGGTCTAAAGGAGGTGCCCTCCTTCTATAGAGTTTGAAATTAGTATTCCCGCGAAGGTAGATGTTAGAGGTCGGCAGGACTTAAGAATCCCAATAAATCCTTCCCCGACACTCTTGCATAATTACATCCCATATCTCTCTAGCCACTAAGCTGAGGCAAACATGAGACTATTCAAAATCATAGGTTCACATAGAAACAATACATATATATCTACCTTAACCATTCAATACAGAACTCAGTCATAGACATCTAAATATATTCAATCAACATTTCCATTTAATACACAGAGTGTGAAAATACTTATAGGAAAACCATAAATCATGAAGTGACTGTTGAAAGGGGTGCCTATTTCCACCCAACCATAGGCACAACCAATCCTAAACAGATTTACCGTTGGCCACCCCCGAGCTAGACCATGATGCTATGAGAGAGACTCTTTCTGCTTGCTCAATGACAGTCAGGGACAGAGGTTACTCTCCTCGACCCACGAGATCCCGACCACCGGTTTTCTCTGTACCAAGCAAGGAGGTCTGCACGAGTACTTCCACAATCACTCATCAACCCCATTTATCATCTTAGAACGAAACTATGTCATCATCTTCTTGTTCCTATAACGACCTTATTTCTTAGTTCTTCCTCAAACTAGAGAGTTGCAAGCACTCTTTTCTCTTCTCGATATTGGCCTTTTGACTCTACTTCCTCATGAAGATCTTCCTTTGCCCTCAAATTACCACTTTTCTTTCCTTCCTCAGTAAGGTTGTGTGGGTCCAAATCCCCATCTTGTGTTCAGTTCTGGAAGTCTTTCATATGGGCACTTTTCTCGATCTCCTCATTAACTCTTGAGGAGGACTCTTCCAGCTACCATTCTGACTGGTAATTCATTTATGGGTCAAAGGAATATTCTGGGTCTAAGCGATTAAATCTAGTAAGGTACTGGTTTGGTGGGGGGTCATCTTAACCATTTATGGTTCCCTTCACTATCTCTCTCATAGCACCATGGTCTATCTTGGAAAACCCCCCTTTCAGCAGTTATGCAACACTATCCATTTTCTATTAATATAACAAAATACACACACTGACCTTTTATAACAAAAAGGTTCATCAAATCCAACATTAACTCATCTAGTCTGTCATAGTCTCTTGTCCAATTATAGTTATATTTACAAACTGGGGAAAACAGGGGTATTACAAGTATCTTTCTCTCCATGAACACCCTCATAGAAACCCCCCAAAAATCAAATGTATTAAACTCTGACCAAAAGCCTCACCAAATCCAGTTATCCAGAGCAAAACCCCTTTGGTGGGAAAACCCTAGTTAGGAGCTTTCGACCATGGTGAAGGATGAAAAGTAATTATGCAGCGAGATGGAGCAGCACCAGGTGAATGAAGAGTACAAAATATGCAAGAAAAACATGTTGTTTCTCTACAATATGGTGATAATTCACACCCTCAAATGGACTTCACTCATTGTCCAATGGCTCTCGAATTGTGAAGAGCCCCATGGAAAAAATTATTTCGTTCAAAAAATGATACTGAGGAATCATAATTCCAAAAATGAGCCCAACTATCTGATGTTTTCCCAAGTTCAAATCCTTCTGGAGGATGCATAGAATGACTCCAGGCAGTATGATGAGGAGTGTGGGGAAATTGGAGGGTTCAGTTGCGCTAATGGAAAGGCACGGTTAATGATATTGTCAATGTTGTTATCAATGGTGGTTAATGATATTGTCAATGTTGTTTGTAACAAAAGAATTAGATAATCTATTTGACTCCGGTTTCTACTCAGCTACGCTTGTTTTCTTTTGTTCTCAATGTTCTTGTTAATTCTTATAAGTGAGATCAATACTATTATGAGTATTTGAATTCTTGTTTTCTTTGTTTAGGTTATTCTTCATTTCTACTACTGTTTAATGTGAAAATGCTCCCTTTGAAAGTATTCTCTTTGAAAATTGGCCTTCTTTGGTTTCAGTCATTGATATCAGTGCTCTAGAGGAGTAGCAACCTCAAGCTGATCATGTGCACTAGTAGGAGGCTCTGCCACCTGGCATGATACCACCACCTACTATGACTTTGTTGCCTCCTAAATTTGTGAGCCACACACTCAACTCGAACTAGGATAAGCAATGGTGTAGTTCCAACTTCCTTTCCATCATGGGAAATATATATTCAATGCCATCTTGTTAAGTTCAGATGAAGTAACCTGTTAGTAACACGTCAAATAACCACTCCAAAATATCTATTTTTAAAAGAAAATTGTATATGAAATAAGAGGACATGGAGATTGTTGTAGGTTAGGTTTTATTTCCTTTCCCTTCTTAGATATTAGGATGGATGAAAATAGGATAATTTTTTTTATTATTCTGACATTCAATTTCTTAGTCCTTTAGTTCGAAGTAGATTCATTTTCTTTGAATGGTGGTTATGTTTTCTTCCAGGTGAGAGCTGCATATTCTTATCTAGATCCCTACTTTGGAGGCATTGTTGCAACATATGGGCCACAAGCTGTGGTAATCTTTATATGCCGAATAACTACTTTTTTGTGATGGGAGGGAGAGAAAAGAGTGAGGTTTTAGATTAAATTTTTTCTAAATTGAATTCCTTTGTGCATAAGAAACATGTAGTATTTGACTATTATATGAAAGTAGTGTTATCTAGTGCCAGTGCCACTTCAACTTATATACAGAGTAATTGATTAAGTATTTATTAGCTAATTTTTTCAATGAAGACATGAATAACATACATTTTGCAGATTCATCCCCATATGCTAGGGGTTCCACATGTTGGTCTTCCATTGCCATCAGATGCAATTGAGAAGCCTGTTTCTGTCAATGCAAAGCAATATCATGGAATTTTGCGATGTCGACAATCTCAAGAAAAGGTGGAGTCTGAGAACAAATTGATAAAGAACAGAAAGGTGAACACTTGTGGCCATTATTACTAATGATTACTTTTCCTTCTTGTAACATCAAAACAACTCTGTAAAATTACATCTTGATAGTTTTGTTTCATAGAACTTTTGCAGAGAGATTTTGGATTTATTGATGATTGAGATGCTTCGGTATGGTATTGTTTGGTTTCATATTAAATAGAATTTAGTCACATTTTGAACTCTTTCTATGATAGCTATGGAATTTTCACGTTCACATGATATCTTTCTTCCATGTTACTCTCAGATGGGATGTTAGTGCAGTGCAATCATGTGCTTGTTTTGTGCTAGTTGGTAGTAATTATATGTTTTGGTTTCCTAGATCCCAACCATGATTAATTATCATGTAAAAGTGAAAAAATGTTTCATAATGATGTCTTGTTATAGGGGAAGAGATAGAGTTTTTTTTTCCAGTTATATTAAATCAATATTTGAGCACAACATTAAGATAATTCCCATATCCCATAAGGTAAAAGTTAAAACTCTATCTCTTGTTAAAGATATTCCATCAAAATAGTTTGGGTCCCCTACAATTTTCATCTTATCAAACATGACCCTTTATATGTTTTAAATTTGTCTAGAAATAAGTGTTCAATTTTCTGAGCCAACTTGTCCAAGTTGGTATCGGGTCCCTGCTAAATGGCATGATTTCAATGTTTTCTTCCACTTTAAATGGATTATTTAAAATTGGGATGATTTGTATCATCTGTTGGATAATGGGGATAGAACTGGTACCAAGTCTTGCATTCACAATACTGTCCACTGTCAAAAAATAAAGGTTTCCAGCACTGTTGGTCTCTTTGTGCTTTCATTTTGCAGCAACAATTGCATTGGCAGATGAAATTTATTTTCTACACATGATTATAGGTCCATAAATATTGAGGCAAATTTCAGGTATGGCCTTCAGTGTTCCACTTTATATAAGAGTGTCTTCTCCACACTCGGCTACACCTTTTTCTTCAATGTCCTCTTTCTTTCTCCTACCACCTGGCAACTTTGGCATCACGTGATTTTTTTCAGCAACATAATAGCGGTTCCTTGTCCAGGCCATCGATCTGCTCCACAACACTTCATTTGTATGGTTTTGGAATGTTCTCTGATACTAAATGTGATCCATAAACAAAGTGATTCCTAGTTTTGGGTGTCTGCATGAATATTTACACAAATTTGACTCTCAACCAATAGAGTTTGACAGAGTTCTATGCAGAAAAACAAAAACACTACAAAGATATATCATTGAAGTATGAAATGCAGAGTATAGAGCTTGATCTTGAGTTTTATTTCCAAATTTCAAGCTTCTCAAAGGAAAAACCTGATATACAAGGACAAAATACTAAATCTAGATGCACCTTTCTAGTTTTCTAAGTTTATAAATTTCCCCTACCTCTACTTCTGAATTGGAAGAACCCCGTATTTGGAACTCATTATGATGTTTAAGTCAATGTTGAGGTCAAATGGTCAATGGAAAATGTCGATATGTGGATGGTCATTCAACAACTAACTTGTTTGTATTGATATGAGGGATCAAATGTGCCATTATTATAGAATTACTATTATTAATATTATGATCATCTTTTCTAAGACTCCTATGTAGGTGGTTATCAGTGAAATAATAAAATAACAAGTGATATCCCCAAGATTAACAAACAACAAAAGGGATTTAAAAAGGTTAGTTGAATGCTAGTGGCATGCAAACAGGGAAAAACGACCTGCAACAAAGTAAATCAAGAGAAATAGTTAACAGTTCTTTTTGCAAGGAAAGGCATGGCATGTCAAGGAAAGTCCTATCAATGCAAGGCAAGGTCAATGCAAGGCATGGCATGTCAAGGAAAGGCCTGTTAATGCAAGACAAGGTTTGTCAAAGCAAGGCATGTCAAGGCAAGGAAAGGCAAGGCAAGGCAATGAATTTAAAGGCAAGGAAAGGCAATGAATTTCAAGGCAAGGCATGGCATGTAAAGGAAAGACATGGAAAGGAAAGGAAAGGGAATTCATGGAAAGGCTAGGAATTGCAAGGAAAGTCATGGTAAGGCATGAAAATGCATGGCATGCCAAGGCAAGGTAAGACATGTCAAGGAAAGGCATGGCTTGTCAAGGCAAGGCATGGATTGTCAAGGAAAGTCATAGAGAGGAAAGGAAAGACATGTCAAGGCAAGGAATGACTAGGCTAGGCATGGCATGTCAAGGCAAGGAATAGAATGACATGTCAAGGCAAGGCAAGAAATTTCAAGGCAGGACATGGCAGGGAAAGGCATGTCAAGGCAAGGAAAGGCAAGGTCTGTCAATGCAAGGCATGTCAAGGCAAGGAAAGGAAAGGTCTGTCAATGAAAGGCATGTCAAGGCAAGGCATGCCAATGCAAGGAAATACATGTGTTTAGTTAAGGAAAGGTCTGTCAAGTCAAGGAAATGTCTGAAAAGGTCAAATAAGGGGTGAAAATCTAATTCGAAAGCTATTGTGTTTAGTATCGTTTTGTAGAATTTTCCTAGGAAATCCCCCCCATACATTCATGATATTTATATATAATTTTGGCTTGGTTATAGAGACTTGTATCATACTCTCCATTTGGATTATAGTAGGGAACTTTGTTTAAATCCAACAATTTCTCAAAAAAAAGGAAAGGAATATTTTTTTTTGATAAAATGTTCCTAATGGTTCTCTTAAGTAGTCACCTTAATCAAGATCAAAATCAGTTGAATTCAAAACCAAAATCACCCTACACTAAAATGTAGCCACCTTGGGCACATAACAATCTGTATGTATGTCTATGATAACATAAAGAACAATAGATAAAGTCTTTTGCAATCAATCCCACATACTAAATAACTTAGGCTAGGCACATCCATTAAGTAAGAGTTGATAGAAGTCCAACCTCATGTTTGTTTGTCATGATTTATCACTATTTTTGGGGTCAATCCCCATCCTTTAGTTGTATCTTGTAGGCTCAATATTAGGATAATCCCTTCCCAATGATACTAGGTTCAAGTTTTGGAGGATTTTTAACCTCTAATATGATGAGAATGAGAGAGTGAGTGTAGAAAATTTTCTTTCCCTAACAACACATATAACTTGGCGGTGAGGCATTCTCTAATGGTATTATGAGTCATGACTATAGGTAAGGCATCATAATTCAATCATTGGATAAAAAAATCGATTTAGAAAAAACCAAGTAGACAAATGCAACCATAATTAAGAAATTGAGGTGGGCGATAAGGTAGTGCCATGTGTAAGATTCATCATCCCATTTACATAAGTTAGAAACTTTACAACAACAAAAGATACACAATTGATGATAGAGACCATTTGAATTATTGCATGAGAGGCACATTCTATGTTTCCAATATGGGTAATATGTGTCATGAGTGATTTCAATAAGTGTAATGTTGGGGTCATGTTGGATCTTCACATTAAAACAACAATATCCATAAGCGCATGTAATGTTGGGGTCAATTTGGCATGCACAACAAAATTGGCATGCACATCAGCCCTGTGTCTACTGTGCATGCTAAATTGGCATGTACAATATCCCTATTGGTTGTTGTGCATGCCAATTTGGTATCCCTTACATCGAGACAATTTATAAAAGTAATATATATATATATATAAAGAAATCATCCTTCAACTCAAATACCATCCCAGTCCGTAAAAAGGTTTTCAAAGCTACCTCCCCATCTTGTTGCAAAAGAAACATTAATACAAAAATCTTAAAGGTGGTGGTAAGGACCAGTGTTTGTTGTAAAAAGGGTGGAAGAGGCTAACCCATCAGAGTGTTGAACATGCTTGCTGATAGCTGGTACCGACCTATGGTATGACTAGGTTAACTCGTCAGAGTACTGAACAGGCTTGCTGGTAGTGAGGCATTCTACCTGGAGAGGATGATAATTGAAAAATGATAAATAAAAATAATAAGTCTTTGATTTTCAACTTGTCCTGATGTATGGCACTACTTGTAGGCATGACTGAAAAGAAGTATGCATGGTTAAGAAAAGGTAAATGAACTCCATTAACTTTCCATTGGGGACTAACTTGAAGATGATCTTAAGACCCTCTTGTCTAATTCTTCTTAACTATATGTAAGATGTCTTGTCTTACAGGTGGGGCCATGCTCTTAACCATTTCTCTAGGCTAACATGTGAAATTTACTTATACACTCAGAAGCTATAAATCTCAGGATATTGGAAGCATTGACCAGTTTCCTATATGATTGATTGAGAAAATGTTACTATGTTTAGGAGGTAAGGGGTTTCCTGAGCTAAAATATGTTCATTTGTTTAGCAAGTCTATGTGATAAGACTATATTATTTATGCCATGAAGAGATATACCATGAAACCACTTTTTACAAAATTTATCAAGTTTAATATGTCTTCAATTGTTGATAATTTCATATCATGATGATGAAAAATGATCAACTATATATTATTTTAGTAATATCATGATTTCTTTGTTTATGTGTAGATGACAATATTGGTACTACATCACAATTTTGGTTTCTAGATCTCTTCTCATGACCAATAAAAGGGAGAACTGATCAAAACAATTGTGTAGATTGATTATTCCAAGAGAGAGGGGGATGTTCATAACTCAACAGTTTTGTTTTTTCCAACTATAAACTTCCTTTTCCACAATAGATATTGTAACTCGGCTAGCAACTAACACCTCTTTTCTCAAGCATTCTTTGTTGCAGCTACATTTCAATGAAAGCAACCAGGATGGATACTTCATTTGCAGCCACCCTATCATCCACCTTGACGGTCTAGAGTATTACAATACTGATGATCTTAGAAAATACATTCTTATGGTTTTATAATTTTCAATCCTAGTGTCAGATGGAGTATTGTATGAAGTATTGTAATTTACAATGCCTAAGGTAACCAAAAACTAGGTATAGCTACTTGAATCCCATGATATTTTGATCTAAAAGATGGCTAAACATGAAAATTTACGAGTTCAAGCTCCCTAGTTTGCATATAGATTTAATAAGATAGAATATTTAATCTTCTTCATATGGTCAATTTGGGTATTCCTTTATGATCTGAACATTCATCTATTTTCAAACATTCAAATTTTATGATAATGTACAAGTGATTTTGGGTATTAAATGTTCTATTTTGTAAGTGGTTTCATAGCCATCCTTTCATACTTATATTCCATAAATAAAAAGGAAACCTACAACTTCTTCATACTGTTCAAATGATTATCATTTTCAATCATAATGTCCAAGTCTTTGACTTGGACATTGATCGAACATTTCATGTGATATCATTTTTTAGGGAGGCTGGATCTTAGGATACAACATTATGGAAAATTTAATTATTCTATGTAATGATTACTTTGGGTGGTGTCTTGGTCAAATTTAATATGTGCCAAATGAATCGAACTACATGACACCCATTTACATCATTCGAGCGTACTCATGGTTTTGTTTAAAAATAGAGCACTATGTCTCTTCAACCCATTCTCATTTCCCATCCACCTTACATTCTGTCGCCATGCCTAATCTCCATGAACCCTCTTCATATGATGAGATCTTATCCATTCCCAAGTTCATAGCCTATAGAGATATTTTTCTCCACACGGGGTGGGGTTCGTTTTTTTCAAGTTTGCAAGGGCGCGACGATGGTGTATCCCTGCAATTCTCCCTTATATTTGATGGGAAGACTGCCCATATCGGGTTGCTCACTTTCCCTATCTCTGAAGAATCCATCGCCATTGCCACAAAGCTTTTGGGACTTGGAGACTGGTGGTCTAAAAACTATAAGTTGCCACGTCAAGCCTATGACCACGTTTCCAAACCAGAGTATCAGAATGTTTCTGGGGCTAAGGGTTATTCGAAGGGATGGATTAGGGACAAGTTTCTTAACCATATGGTTATCATCACTAGGTTAATCACTTGTGACGGTAAGTATTCCACTTTCAAGACTTGCCATTTTCATCTATTGGCTCATTTCCATTCTGATAAGCCTCTCAACTTTCCATTTTTCTTTTGGAAGAGCCTTGAGAAAATTTCTTCCCAGGTTCGTAAGAATATGGAAAACCCCAGTCATAGTTTGTTCCACCATGGTCTTATCAAACTACTCGTTGCCTCAGAGCTGCAAAAGCATAATCAAACTTGGGAGGATTTTCTTTATGAATTCTTGAACCCTCATTTGATGATCTGAGCAGTCAAGTGAGCAGTTAATTTCGAGTTTAATCCTCACTCTCACCCTCGTCCTCCTAAGTCCAAAAACCCCCCAACCAATCCTATCTCTTCAGTAATTAAAAATCCTAAAAATTATATTTTCACCCTAGAGGATGACAAACCTACTACTCACTTTCAACCTTCTTCGAATTCCACTATTTCTAAGAAACAAAGGATGCATGGTTCTTTTCAAAACATTTTCCCTCTAGTTCCTACAAAGAGGCGTGGTGCTAATAGGTTTAAAACTAAACCATCTCGAATGTGTACATGGAGCATGGTTGGTAAATTTGGTAAGATGCCTCCTAATATCTCTGATCCCATCTAGGTGTCTTCATCACCCTATGATCACAATAATCCTCATAAGAAGCTTAAAGAGAGTTATACAAGAGAATCTAATCTTGATGTGAAGATTGATTCTGAACCTATTATGCCTAATATTATTCAAGAATCCATTGTCACACCTTCCCCTAAAACTTGTATACCTTCCAAAAAGTGTGACATTCCATCCACATCAACCATTGATCCCTTGCCACCCTCTACTTTGAAATCTGATCAATCTTCAACTATTGAATAGTTACAACAAGAGAATGCTCAATTAACCCACTGAATTCAAGAATATGAAACATTGGATCACCATATTCAACATGATAATTTTGTTTTGCAGTCCAAGGTTAATTCTCTGCAGTGTCTAGTTGATGATATGACTGCCTCCAACCACACCTTAAGAATGAAATTGAAGTATCAGAAGAAATCCAAACATAAATCTTCAGAACGTGAGGAAAATGCACCTAAAGACTAATTCATATCCTCCTTCAAGTTAAGGTCACTTCCTTAGGGGTATAATTTCATTTTGGCAATCCCATTTTGCTTTGGAGAGGGACCTGCAAAAACTCAGGAGTAGGGGAGATGATGACCCCACATTTTTCCTACTTTTTCCTCGCTTCAAACCTCTTTTTGCATATGAAAAATAGGCATTTTGTATCTCTATCATCCTTTTTGGTCTTTTTATCAGTTTCCTTTCATCATTTTTCCATGGGATACAAATCAGTTAAGTATTGCATTTATTTTGATGGTTTTAATATATTTAATGTTAAGTTTGAATTTAATTAATTGGGGGTAATCATTTGACATATTGTTCTTATGATAAAAAGGTCAAAGTTGTAATCCAGTCCTTCATCCAACAGCTCAAATTTACATATAAGGAAAATATGGACCTTCATTCGACACTTAATATGAAACTCAGAGTGTAGTGAGGTCGTTGGTTAGCATATCTGCGAGCCTTCTCTGACAAATACAAAATGTGGTTTTTCTGTCTATTAGAACCATATTACTATGGGTCCTATCATGCTTTTTTTTGAGCAGTTGAATTTTCCCCTATATTCGAGGCTATGGATGTTAATGAATATGTTGTATGTTGCCATCTCATTGATGAGGGTTAACAATTTTCTGTTTTAGAAGAGTGTCGACCCTTTCAATGGTCGACCTCTCAGTTGTAATGAAACTCTATATATATGAGGCCACTAAAAATTATGAGAAGGGAGATGATTTTTGTACTTTGTTTAAACTAGTCATTGCTATGAATTCTTGGTTATAATATAGACTACTCGATTCAATGTGTTGAAAGTTGTGACTGTCTTGTGAGCTGGATTACCACAAATACTCATGGGGCCCACCAGTAGTTTGTGTGTTTGATTGTATATTCATATTTATATATTTTTCTCTTTTACAGGCTAATCACTTAAACTATGTTTTAGTTATATATATGTATCTTTGTTTGATCACTTAACTATGTTGTAAACATATATACCCTCCTTTGATTATTTAGACTCTGTTTCAAGTATGTATATCCCTTTTGCAGGTTGATTATTCAAATTGTGCATATTGATTAAAAGGTTTTTCATAATCCATTTAGACTGTTATTGTGAATATCATAGAATCACCTAAGCTAACCCTTGTAGGACTGTGTAAACCATCCTATCTCTGTTGAAGCATTTCAAGTTCAAGTGTGACATCATAATTTCCAACTCTAAGTTCCTTTTGAGTAATTATTGTATAGATCTAAATTAGTTTAAAGAGCATGTTTTCCAATGTATTGACATTTCTTCAATGGTGAATTTTTTAGTGAATTATTTTGTTTCTACTTTGCATCTATCTGTAGAAGTCACTATCAATTTTATTCCATTTGAATTATCCATTATACTTAGGTGTCATCGTGAAATTATTCTCCAATGCGGACGATAAAAGATAATAAGCACCTTAATTTGAATTAGGTAGACAAAAATAGATTAGGAGAGTACTTTTTGTCATAGATTAGTGTGTCAGCTAGATAATGTTTTTATTTTCTTTAATGTAGAAGTAATTGTGATTTCTTAACTCAGTCTTAAAAATATATTCTAAAATAAAGTTAATTTCTTTTGAGAAAAGATGGTTTATTTTAGTTCCATAGATATTCTAAAATAGAGTTAATTGCTTTTGAGAAAAGATAGTTTATTTTAGTTCCATAATCGTAGATTGCTTATAATTTTGAATCATTATAGTAGCTCCATATTTTTACTTTGTAAATTTGGAATAAATTCATTTTTTACTTTTCAAATAGATCTTAGTCTACTTGTAGTCTTTATATCATCTTTTGAGAATAGAATTGCAAATTTAAGCACAATGTGGAATCTGGATCCTTAGGATAGATTACTCTTTTGCTTGTTCAATTCACTTTCCATACCTCATTCTAGTACTAGGATTTAGTCATAGAACATAGTGGTAGGAATATATAAATAGTTAGCTCATGCTCTATCTTGACTCATATTGTGTTACAACTCAAAGTTTACTTACCCTGGTCGATAATTTAACTAAGGGAAATTAGGTATATAATTTACCCATCAACATTTATATGACTTACTGTATAATCATATAAGTTATTTAAGAGACATGATATATTCTAATTAAATTGAAATAAAACATATTAAATTAATAATTGTAAGAAAAACAATAAGCATTTTTGGAAGCAAGAAAGGAGGCAACAATGGAAGACAAATTGGAAGCCATGCTAGAAGCAAAATGGGAAGCCAAACCAGAAGCAAAACAGGAAGTAAAACTAGAATCAAAACTAGATGTAAAACTTGAAGCCAAACCAGAAGCCAAAATGGAAGAAAAATTGGAATCCATATCAGAAGCAAAACTGGAAGCAAAATTGGAAGGCATATTAGAAGAAAAACTGGAAGCAAAACCTGGTGCTATTCCTGGCACCAAAATGGAAGAAAAATTTGAAGCCATATTAGAAGAAAAACTGGATGTAAAACGGGAAGCCAAACCAGACGCAAAAATGGAAGCAAAATTGGAAGGAATATTAGAAGCAAAACTGGAAGCAACACTTGGCACCAAAAATGGCACTAATTCTGGAACTATTCCTGGCTCTAAACCTGGCACTAATTTTGGCACTATTCCTGGTGCTATTCCTAGCACTTTTCCAGGTGATAAACCTGGCGCTAATCCCGATGTTGTTCCTAGCATTAGTTTTTCAACACTATTCCTGATGCTAAATCTGGTGCTAAGTCTAGCACTAAATATAGCGCAATTATAAAAATTCCATATTGCGACAATTTTTGTGCTAGAAAAGGTGTCTGATTCATGGAGTAAAATACACTAAATTCCAATGCTATTTTAGGAATTAATTTCCTGTTATATTGTAGTGAATTATGTGGAAACCTGTCCCATGCATTCAACTCTTAATGAGAAGGAATCTCTCCCTTCTCCTGACTTAGTTTTGGTACTTGACATGGTGATCTCTTCAATAGGGATTTTAGAGCATGATCTCCCTACCCCTAATCACACCCCTTGACATGTATTACTTCCAGAGTGTTGTTCTTTCATCTCACGAAGATCGCTTGGAAGCAATGATCAAGGTTTGTCCCTTGACATGTATTCCTTCCAGAGTATTATCCTCCTAGAATCCATGATCAAGATGATCGTTATGAGCATGGTTCCCATTTCTGTGTCAAGCTAATTAAAAAATGAAACAATAGTCTGGGGATCCAACCCAACAAAGAGCATAGTTTATTTTTGATTTCAAGATCATTAAAAAATGAAACGGATCATTGAGCATAGTTCTTTTCATGTGTCAAGATCATTAAAAAATGACACAAACCCTTACGAGCATAGTTCTTTTCCTATGTCAAGCTCATTCAAAAATGAAATAGTGACCTCTCCCCTTGAGTCGAGTATTTTCTTTAGATCTTGTACCTGAACCTTACTTTCACCTGCCTAGGACAATTAATCTTCTTTCTTCCTCCCTCTCTAGTGAACATTCTCCTATTAGTAACCAAGAGTCTATTGGGTATAGAAATTGGCGATGGGAGAAGATTTGATGGATGAAACGAACCTTGGGGGGCATGTCTCCGACCTCTGGTTATCATATTGGAGTTAAGCCGCTAGCTTCTCAAGCTGGGGGAAAAGTACCAACCACCCACCTTTGGACTTTCCATTGGGAAGTATTGAGCATAGCTAGTTTTCTAGTTTTAAGCTCACAAAAAAATGAAACCAATATCGAGCTTAGTCTTTGTTCTTTCTTGTGCTCATAAATAAATGAGAATAGGTTATTGAGCTTAGTCTTTGTTCTTTCTCATGCTCATTAACACATGATAATAGGTTACTGAGTATAATTTTATCTCTTTTTCGGACTCGTAAAAGATCTATGAAAAAGGAATTCTTTAGAGTCTCATTTAAGCTCTTTTCAAACTATTTAAACATGAAAAGATTGCCAAGTGAGCTTATTTCCTTTCACACTCGTTAAAAGGTTAGAAAGAGCATATTTTGAGTGATAGTTTACCCCTTTTTCCACCTTGTTAGACTAATTACAAAAAAAGAATACTATAGTTAAGCATGATTAGAAGAGTTCTCCTAGGTATCATTTTATACTTTTTCAAACCCTGGAGACTAACTTTACGAAAAACTTCATTATGGGGTATTCATTATTGAATATTTTCAGACTCTCTAAACATGAAAAGACCATCGAGTTTACCTTATTTGGAAACGTAAAACCAAACATTGAAGGACCTATCTAGGATCGAACCCCTCCTTCTTTAGGTTGGTTAAAAATATGTTGAGGGACTCATTGCCAGATGAGCTATATCGAGCATATGTTATCCTCCTCAAGCTCATAAAACTAGAAAGAGGTACTCACCGCTCTTGGTGGGGAATTTTTAGAGGGTTTTTTCATCTTCTTATCTTCATTATTTGAAAGCCATTACTACTTTGAGTCTCCTTGAACAATGCACTTGTTCTATCATCATATATAACAATTAGATCATCCATTCTCTCTCATTTGACCACCATTTCCATCACGTGTCATGTTTCCTTGCTAGGTCCATGACCATTATCATGGTATTAATCTAAGTTAATGCTACCGAGTCAAGTTATTTTTCATTCATACTTGTTCAAGGGAAGTTTACCTACATCAATCACCTGCAATTCCTTTCAGCTTGTTTATCCTGACCATCCCTGTGTTAGTTGTGCTCCATTATTATGATCTTCACACCATCTATATTTACATGTTTCATGTCAATTGATGGGGGATACATCAAGGCCCTCAGTAGATGTTTCATGTCAATTGATGGGGGATAACCTGGGACTTGCAGACATCAGTGGAAGGTATCCTTGCATTTTGACAATGGGTTTACATCATTGGCTCTTGTCGAATGGATCTAGGAGTTCTCGGCGTCAAATCCTTTATTTAAACTTTGTAGATTGTACTGGGTATATTGGGTTCAATCATCATCATCGATGGATTCCATCGTGTCTATTAATGGTATGCATTAATGACAGGTAATCAGATAGTTTCCACAATGATCAACATTATCTCCTTTATTTTCATGTCATAGATTCATACCATCTATATGTAGGAAGAAGACCTTGGGAAACATCACACTCTTGTTAGATGATATTATTTCCCAAGCTGTGATGGATAATATTCATGAGCACTTCACATATTACTCAGTTATTGAGTCATCTCACTGATTTGTATGATGTGACATAGATCCACTTTTTTACTTGTTCATGGCTATGATTTCACTTGTGTCTTGCATGGATCCACAGTGTATACTTTCGTGGCCATGATTGAGTGATGATTGGTTCTTGATGGATCCACGGTGTATTATGTTGTGGCCATAATCCCATCACTTGTATCATGCATGGATCCACAATGTATTTATGGTGTCTATGTTCTTGTCTTTCTTACTGAGCATGGGTATGCCCACCTAAGGGATATTTTTCTGTAGGATTGGTAATGCTCTTCTCCAAGATTCTTTTCCCACAACTCTGCGACTTGATTTATAAAGTGTTTCAGCCATCAGACACCTCTTCTGACCTCACACTTTAGGGTTCATCTGTTATAATGTTAATTTCTACCTAATAATTAGGTGATTATCACCTAAATATCACCTAATATCTAGTTCATTGTCCCTCAGAAACCCCTCATTTTAACCCTTAAAACCTACCAATGTTTCCCTGAGTTTCCAACCAAATTCCCACCTGGTCGCCCTTTTCCTTCACTAAGGGTGCGACCAAAAGGGTTAGTCACTCCTTTTGGCCTGTCAGGGAGCGACCGATCACTCTGTCTATGTGTCTAGGGAGCGACCAAGTCTAGAATATCCTATTTTTGGATTTTGTTTCGATGGATAAGACCTCCCACTTATTTCTCAAAAGTTATCCTCGAGAAGGCTTCCATTATGAGCTTGAGAATATTATCCTAATAAATATTTGGCCTTATCCCTAAATCCCTATAAGAACCAAGACATTTCCCATGGGAAAGGAGGAGGAAAGAGATAGAAAGGTTACTCTGGTGATTTGGTTGCAACACTTGGGAAAGGAGCTTGGAAGGAGGCCATCTCTTCTGTCTACATCTGTAAGTTGAAATAATGCTTCTTTGATTAATATAATACATATTGATGTTTCCCTCTATTCAATTGTTCATACAAGTTTATGTATTCATTGGTAGAGAATTAGTATAATTATGTGTTATGATATACTATTAGATTGTTGTCAATCCATGCATGATTTCTTTGATATTTGGGAGACTTTTATCTTCTTTGGTTATTTTCATGTATGAATAAGATCTATGAACACCTTTAGTTTATGTCTCTATTCCTATCTTAGGAGCTGGTAGAACCTAAGGGAGCTCAACTCCTACAGGGTGAAAAATCCCTACAACACCCTTACACCATCCTTTTCAACAATATGACCCAGGTACTCAACTTCAGAGAAACCAAAAGAACATTTAGACTATTTGAGAAAAATTTAGTGCTTGGAGAGGAGATGTAGAACTTGATCCACATGGTTGAGATGAGTTGGCCACATTTTACTGTAGATAAGAATATCATCAAAGAAAAATAACACAAAGTGATGGAGGAAAGGGAGAAAGACATGATTCATGAGATCTTGAAAAGTGGATGATTACAAAGACCAAATGGCATGACCAAGAACTCATAGTGTCCCTCATGAGTGTGAAATGAAGTCTTGGGAATGTATTCCTCTTTCATATGTATCTGGTGGTAGCCAGAATGTAGTTCAAGTTTGGTAAAGTATTGATCCCCACTGAGTTCATACAGAAGGTCATCTATGAAAGGAATGAGAAATCTGTCCTTGATGGTAAGTTTGTTGAGGGCATGAAAATCAAGACACATGCACCAAGTGCCTTCCTTTTTGAGGACCATGACTACATGTGAAGAATAAGGGCTAGTAATTGGATGGATGACTCCCGCTTCTAGAAATCCTTGGACAATTTTCTCAATTTCATTTTTTTGAGAAAAGGGATGACGATAAGGGCGAACATTGGGAGGAAGATTTCCTGGTATTAAAGGAATGGAATGGTCATGGTCGTTGTGGGATGGAGGAAGGCCCGAGGGAGTTTGGAAAACAATGTGATGTTGGGAAAGGATATATTGAAGGTCGAGGTATACATAGGGTGTCTCAAGAACTTGAATTGAATGGAGTTGGGAAGTGATGCCATAATGACATTTTTTTATTAACTTTTCCATGTGGTGGGAACTGATTATTTCCGACAAGCTTGTTGTAATTCCTTGGAATTTATAATATTGTTCTTCCTGTTGAAATTGCATGGTTAAATCCTTAAAATCTATGGTTATGGGGCCTAGAGTGCATAGCCATTCAACACAAGGCACGTTGTCACAACCACCCATGTCAATAGAAAACATGTGATATTTCAAGTTATACTGACCAATTTGTAGGCACACATTTTCACAACGCCCCCCACATTTCATGGAACCACCATTGGAAATCATGATTTGAAAATTGTTGACAACATGGATATAAAAATTGATTTATTGGGAAAGGTGATGATGAATGCAAGTATGAGTGCTTCCACTATCAATTAAGATGATGAATTTCATGTGCTTGATGTATCTAATCAACTTGAGGGGTTGGGGAGCATAAAAACTAGTGAGAGCATTCAGGGAAATCAATGGTTCAACTTCTGAAGGATCATAGGGCGACATAATATCATTTTCTTGGGGCAGTTTTTCCTCAGGGGAAACCTCAACATATTCATCAACAACATCATCCGAAATGGCCATAAATTTTTTATGTTCTTTACACTTATACCGATGAAAGTATTTCTCATCAAAATTATAACAAAGACTGTTGAGTTGGCATTTAGCCATTTCCTCCCATGTTAAGTTTTGGACCTTGAGAGGAGTGGTTGAAGGGGCACTATTGGGGGGGTAGGTATGGGGAATAAAATTAGTTTTCTTGTTATGGGAAAATATTACTCGTTGTGCCTCCTTGGAGCATTTAGTTGCTTCCAACCAATTTTGTGGGTGAGCCATGAAGACTTGGGCTTGAATTTTATCCTTGACGCCACTGACAAATCATTCTCGGAAGAAGGCATTGGTCATACCCTCCATGCGGAAATCCAAGTGCTCAAAGGAAACAATACAATATTCCATTGTTCCATATTGTTTCAACTTGCTCAAGCGGCCTAAATGGTGGGTTTATTTTTCAAATCATTCAAACATCTCAACAACAAATTGTGTCCAAGCAACATACCCTTGGTGTGCATTTCGACATCATTGCCCCCATTTCCATCATTTCGGATCCAAATAGATAAAAATTTAATGAAGCTTGGTCAAGTCATAAGTAATGCCATGCAGGGAAAAATATTGTTCCATCTGAGTGACCCAAGTTGTTGGATCTTAGCCATCAAATTTGTTCACCTCAATTCTAGGAAGACAGGGGTCCCGATTGGAATGAAAGTTCAAAGGATTTGAAGAGTCGACACCTTCAACTTGGGGGTTTGGTCCAGAGGATGAAGGACCCTATTATTGGGTCATGAATTGTTTGATATCATAGTGGAGTTCATCCATTCGACTATTGTTTTGGTCCTGGATGAGGTCCACTTTGGCATTCATGACAGTCATGTCATTATTCACTTTGGCCTGAATCACAGTAATGTCATTATTCAGTTTCTGATTGGTTTCTTCTTGGAAAGTGGGATCCATTAGGGGAGAAGTGGGTCTAAAAAAGAAAATAAGTGATACATACTACTATGATCAGGGAAACGAGCAAAAGTTAATGGGATAAGTGGGAAATAAGGGTGTCGGGAAGGGTATGGGTCCACAGGGTAAAAAAATGGTTAAAAATGATAGGTATCATAATGATCAGGGAAAAAATGGGAATCCAATGGGATAGGTCTCAGATAAAGGTGTGTGCAAGGTTATGCTGCCAAAAGATCCCATTTTTTTCATTTTATGGTATGTGCCCCCTAGGTAAGGGTTTTTAGGGTGCCTAAGTGTTAGCACTAGAAGTCACACATAGACTATTGTAAGTGTAAGCGTAATACCCATCAAAATGTAAAGATAAATGTTTATAAAAGGTGGAAAATGGATGGAAAACTCAATTAAAGATGTCAATTAGAGATAACTCCATACAATATACAGCAACAAGCAAGGTCTTGAAATAACTTCAGATCAGGTTTTAAGAGATAAAGTGATCGATGGAAGAATTTATAAGGAAATCGTAATATGCATATCATTTACATTAGTTAACACTGACACACATATGAAGAAATCCCTTTGAAATAAGAACCCCTTATAACCAAAGAGAAAATACTATAATACACTTGCATACAATATCACAATATATCCTTTATTGAAATAAAGAAACAACTAGTCAAATTAATCATTCACATAGACTGTAATCAAAGTAAGATAGAAAAAGATGATCAAGAAAAAGAGACTGATTTTCACTATTCAAAGTATCTTGGATTTGGTCCATACAATAAGGAGAAACTCCATTACAAAACAATATCAAAATAAGAGTTCTCAGTCACACCATTTGAACCCCCTCCTCAGTATTACAATGCTCTTTAAATAGACTAAACTATCATTTCCAACTCTACAATTAGCATTCCAACTTCTTCATAGGATCCATGTGCCTAAGTGAAGCATGGAAACATGTGTAGAACATAAAAGAAACAAACTACTAATAAAAAGGAAGATGTTGGCAATGTATCCAACATTCTTTATTGGTTGATGATGTGTCCATAAGAGTGGATATTCTTGAGACAGGTGGCCTCCAAAAATGAAACTAACCCTCAGAGTGCTGGTACACATCCATTTTGACATCTGGAAGTTGTCTTTCCCTCCAAAATATCCAAAAACTAAGTTCGCAGTGCAACGCTACAAACTGTCTTGAAACAACCAGTTCATAGTGCCATGCACTGTGAACTTTCCTGTAGTAGCCTGTTTCACTTTACCAAAGTTTTTAACATCTCAAAATTATATCAGGTGTCCCGCTATGATGAAAAAACTTCATTATCTTGATATATGAATAGAGGAAAATACCACAATTGTTGATCATGGTTTAAAAATCATAGCCATCACCAAAAATGTTGTAAAATGCATGAAACAAAAACTATGAAGAAAATTGATGTTGGTTATGGAGGCTCAATGCCTTTGTCTTTATCTTTTAGTTCTGTAGATTCTCTTGGTTCCAACCTTGGCGAGCATGTCTAGGTTTCTTTTGGACAATTCTCCTTTGAATGGATGCAACTCTATCTTCAATTTTTTGATTTGAGCTTGATGGGATATGTTCTATCTATAGAGATTCTTGAGTTGTTTGTGAAGGGGAAAGAATATTTTAGCCAAGAACCTAGCCTTATCAATGGTCTCATGGTACATTCCCATCAAATCCTTAAGCTTCTTCCTGGAACCCAAGTCCTTCTTTTTCAACTTATCAGCTTCATCTCTTACTTCCTTGAGTTTCCTCTTGAGCCTCTTAAAGGTGGGATTGATTTCATGATGAGGAGTAGTGATATCAACAACTTCAATAGGCTGCTCAAAATATTTATATTTACCTTTTTTTTAGGATGAAGTCTCTAGTGCATCATTCTTCACAAGGACATTTTGCTTGGATGCTTCTCTAGTAAAAGGCCTCCTGACTTTAACCTTGTCTACAACAAAGGGTGGGGAAAAAACCAGTTTTTTCTACTTTAAGCCTTTTGGTTTGATTAAGGGAATATCCATAGGGATAGGATATTCCATGGGTGAAGCTTCTCTATATGAAGGTTGTGAAGGACCTCCTGATAATTCTTCATTAGTGGCGCTGACAACTTTATCATTCAGAGTACCCATTTTCTTCTTGTTAGCCTCTGAATATACAACCCTCTCAACAGAAGTAGGACTTTGTCGCTTGGACTGTGGAGTGGGCAAAACATATAACTATAACTGTGATGAAGTGAGGAAGGTTTCCCAATCAATTGTTTTATTCCTCAACTCCTCCATTACTAACATATTAATAATTCCAATGTGAAAGACACTGGTGTCTACTTTCTTTGACATGGCTTGAACTCTGTCAAACATCTTACCAATGCTTCTAAAAAGATAAAATGGAAGGTTCATGGATTCTTTTCCTTTCAAGTGTAACGATATCCCGAAGCGGTATTGGTAAACCATGTTAAACCTCCCCTCACATGTGAAATATCTCTGGATAACCCTCAACATCTTATCAAAAAATTCAATCATGTGGCTTCTAGGTACCCCTTTGGACAACTTGTCCTCCTAATATGTTGGCTTAAGGAATTCCTTTGAGAAGGAAGAATTTAATGCCATAGCTTTGAACCATTTCTCTACATTGTTGGGTATCTCTGTTGCAACAGAGATGCAATTCTTTGAATCATCAAACTCTATCCTCCCTACTGTGGTTTTATTCCCATTAAAGTTGAGTGAAAAATCCTTGGCCACCTTGGGATGCCACCTCTGCATCTTTTGACAAACATTTATAAAACCTACCCTCTAAAAGGATTCTCTGAACAAAGGTTCAGATTTAAGAAGTTTCATATCATAAGGCTCTCTCCTTACAATCCCCCCTCCATGGTGAGCCTTCTTATGTTTTTGACTATCCATATCTACTGCTGGGAGAATGCTTTTTGTAAATTTTATGACAACTAGGTGTGTAAAAACAAATTGTATAGAAATTTAGGGTTTTAATGACATAATTGTTTTCATAAGGCTCACCTTGTCCCAATATTTATACACATCGAGGTATGATATGGAGCACACTTCAAATAGGAGGGATAAATGAACAACAACTGAGATTTATAATAAAAGGAAGTCGAGGAGAATTCTTTGCTAAAACAGGGTTTTCATCAGAATAAAAATTTGTTGGCAGCATTAATGATGTATGCAATTTCTGGCTATGTTAAGAAAATGATTTGGCCACACACTTTAGGCTTGATAGTGGTATTATTCAATGGATTAATATTATATTTCAAAAATATGCAAAAGTCGAGGGTTTCAACAGTTCTAGAACAGAGTGTTCGCAATGCCTGGTTCATAGCGCTAGAGAAACCAATTCGTAGCACTAAGGTATTTCAGTGGAACATGTGGCTTCTTATCATAGGAAACGATTCTTTGAGTTCTAGGTAATAGTCTGTACTGGTGAGCATAATTCAGGGCGCCATGGACAAGGGTTTTAAGGTTGGCAGCATGAAGGTTTAAACAGTTCGCAACGCCATTGCATAAGGAAACACAAACCCCTCTTTCAACCTTCGAATAGTGTAGAGACCACTAGGAGTTCCTGGAAAACTTGGTTAGATGTTGATTCCTGTAATCTTGAGTTGATATGTTTGCAAGTTATCCAAAATCCAACGATCCTCTTCATCCAGTTTGCAGCACCTGGACTGCAATGCCAAATTCAAACTCAAATTGCGCAGCTCAAGGAGACTGTTAGAATATCTGTGACATAATCCCTAAAAAGTTGGTTAAAATATGGTGCTGAAAACAATGAAATCCTCTTTGACATGTTCCTTAACTACAATGATGACAAATTAATGCTTAAGGTACTCGAGAGTACGTTGCGAACTCTCCTGGTGAGTTGGAAACAAATAAAACTGAACTTCACTTGACATCTAAACGATTGGATAGTGACAAAGGAAAGCTTGTGTACAACTTGGAGGCATGGCATGTCATGGTAATGATTTTAAGATTAAAAAAATGTTATTCATAAGGACCATTAACCTTTTCATGATGACAAAACTCATGACATAAAGACTCTAAACCACAGCTAAACATAACTTTTCTTATTTAAATCAAAATTAAATTTATGACCACAATAAGAAGACCCAAAACCTAAGACTTATAAGAACCTATGAGTCAAAAAAAAAACAAAGTGATTTTTTGACCCCTACAACTCTATGTGTTAACACTAGGGACAAGGGTTTGCATTGTGATATAGCTCTCTGATATACGTGAGAGGTCAAACAATAGTATGTGTCCCAATATCTCAGGGCACCAACTAAGGAGGCTCGAATGTATCCTTATCTGTACTACCTGATTACCCATGTACTAGATGGTATCTTCCTGAGTGTTGTTCTCAGTGGCACTATAACAATCATGTGGGTGATCGATTGATATAGGGATGGTTTCAGAAGACCTAGGGGAATCCTGATATACCTACTAGTACATGAGAGTGATGGCCATGTATAGATTCTATCTAATGTGGTACTACTCAAGGGGTACCAACAGAGGTTACATAGGTTTCCAACAAGGTGAAACTTTTGGTTTCTAGGAAACCCCATAAAACAATATGTATTTCCTGCGTGTAGTCTTCCCCACCGCAGGTTTACCTACTAAACAATAGTTCTTTTTGCTTTAAATATGCTAACAATACACGTCTCTACTATAGAAAAAAAAATTAACCCACAATTCTTGCCAAGGAAAGTGCTCTGATACCATTTGTAAGGTATTCGACGTAATGTAATATGAAGAAACTAAAATATTCAGCAAATACCAATGGAACGGAAAAATATTGAGAATAGAAATAATGGCAATAATACCTTTATTGAAAGAAAGCAATGTTCATTGGCCTCTTCGAGGGGGTAACTTCCAGTAGAGAAGAGCTCTATTACAATAAATCTCAAGACAAAATTTTCTCATGCCTCCTACTTTTATTTATACTAATTCTATCTTCTAAAGAACTTTCTAGAGGAATATATTTCTAGAAGCATAAGCTTCTATTAGGTCTTCTTACATTTACTTGTTCACATTTATTAAATTGGCCTTATTAACTAATGTCAACCTTTTTTACATGGAAAATACATTATTCTATCTATGTGAGGGATTAGGGAGGTTAGGTCCCTAACATAAATTCAAGAATCCCAAGAAGCAACATCCTCGCCACAACAACAAGCAAAACAAGGGTCCCAAACCCTCTCCACCAACTTCTACTCCTAACGGTGACAAAGGAGAAAAATCCCAAAATAAGAAGACTGACAAACTTTGCAACTTTTGTGGGAAATATGGTCATGTGGAGCCCAAATGTTTTAAAATATGGAAGCCTTAGAAGCAACAATGAAGAATCACAATATCAGTATTTATTCTTCTTCTTCTTCTCATGGACATGCACGTTCTACTTGTGGTTTTTCCTTCAGTGCAACTTCTAGTATTTTTGGAAAGTTTCAAGTATCTAGGAATTGATTTAAGAAGAAGGTCAAAGAACCCTAGCCATGGTTGAAGAGTCTATTCATTCAAACCCTAAATATCCAACAAAGGAGATATTTGTGAGGCTAGAAGAGCAAGTCATTGACACATCTCACAATATGTATCTCCTCGTGGCGTCTCTAACAAGCAAGCTTGGACTATTCAGATAAGTTAGAGGATCGAACTCAGATATTGGATCAGACGAGAAGTCGAGGGATATTGAGGACTCGAAAAAGGATTCATGGAAATAACCTAAGAAAGAGTAGTTGAGATCCAATACCATAAACCATTCACAGTATTTATTCAATGTGGAAGCAAAAGTGGAAATAAATTCATACCAAGGTGAGATCAATGCATTAAAACATAATCATTGGTTGCAATAACTATAAGTTTATTTAAGAATTCACCATGTAGATGATGAACAAAAGATATCATTTTCCAGATTCGAGTTAGAGGGCCATGCTTTAACCTAGTGGGAAATCCATATGGAAACACTTAGGCTAGAGTGTGATCAACCAATAACTAGTTGGGAGGACTTAAAAACCATCATCAAGTCCCAATTTTACCCTATTAGGTAGGTAGAGGACCAATATATCTAGTGGCTCTACTTCATGCAGAAGCAAGGGTAGAGTGTAGAGGCGTACACCATTGAGTTCAAAAATATGGCCATCATGTTGGGTATCTTTCCCAAGCGCCCATATATACTCCTCAAGTATTTGGGACATCTACATAGCCATCTATTAAAGAAAATGATTATTTTCTATCCAGTGAAAGTGGACGAGGCATGTGTATAGGCACAATATCTAGAAAACATAGGCCATAAGAAAGGGTAGCCAAGCCATTCCAATTAGAAAGAGCACCAGGAAGCTTCCAAGGAGTGGAAGAATAAGTGGAAAGGAGGAAG
>ML828330.1:27257-59818 GCA_009831015.1 Picea engelmannii
GTTGGCACCTTTAAGAAATCTCTAATTCTTAATCTCTCTTCGTTGTTGCCGCCACCTTCGCACTTTTTTCTAAATATGCAATTAGTGAGTTTTAATGGTAACAGCTCATTCTGCACGAACCTTGGAGATTGTGATTGATCAGCGAAAGGCTCGAGGAGATATTCCATTGATAAGCATTAAACCATAATTTACGGAGGGTTATATTATCCCTCCCCAATTTTCATTTCAAACATCGTCTGGAGCAAACGGAAATTCTCGTTAACTTGTGGCAGCAGTTCTGTCCAGATACAGTAAACACATTCGGGCATAATGGCCAAAGGTTACAGTATTCCAGGGCATATTCTTACTACTCATCTCCCTCCGCCCAGGAGAAAAAAAGGAGATGGTCCCTTGGTACACCGAGAGATATATTTCAAGCCAAAGAATTCAAAGGCAACCCTGCTTGCTCAGAGAACCTTCCCAATTGCATTGATGTGTGGCGCAGAGGTTGGTGTCATGGATTCTGAGCTGGAAGAAGATGATCTGATGGGTGGTGATATGACAATGGATGATGGCAATGCAGAAACTATTCCCACTCATGCGCCCAAATTGAAATCAACCATAATGGGCGAAACTTCCTGGCTCAGTTATGGCGGTCCTGACAACACCAAAAAGAGTTTCAGAAAAGAAACTGACGTTGAATGCAACAACCGCTTTGCATCTTGAAAGTAGGAATTTCAGAGGTCCAAATTAGCTTGTTCTGGGCGGAAGACATTCATTGTAAAGAAATGATATGTTGATGCTCCCAGAGATATATTTCAAGCCAAAAGAATATTCACTTGCGAGACTACTGTCCTATTTTCTGGATATACAATTAACATCTTTGGGAATGAGGAACAGAACTCTCACTAGTGCAAGGCATATTTCTACTAGTCATCTCATTCCACCCAGAATGGACTAATTTGGGCCTCTGGAATTGCATGTGCAATTTGTGTCCCTGAAGTCTTTTCGACTATGAAGAGGCGGTTTCTAGTTGTGTCCTAACTTTCAGTTAAGGGTTATTCCGCCCTGCAACATTTTTTGTCTTCTTCCTCATGGGAAGCTTCTGAAAACTATCAATTTTACCACTGGATGATTCATCGAGGATAAAACTGCAAGGATCCTGCATACTATGGATCTCATGCCTGTGTTTGTGACAGATACGTTCATTGTTTTGGCCCAAAGAACTGCGTCCAATTTCTAAGGATAGATGTACAATAATCAGTGTTTTTTTTTTTTTTAAAGGATTTGCTATTAAAAAAAATAATCTTGGAGTCTTCGTCGTTGCTTATTTTCTAGATTTAACGCTTGTTCTCATTAGCATGGTTCAGTGGTATCGTAGTTCTTCGATATTGTATTTACTTAGGTAATTTGTTTTAAGATGGAACATATAACAATTATATGACAATGTACTGTGTCAATCCACCGGGCTTTTATGCAAACAAAAAATGGATTACACACAGTTTCAAACCAACGTTCAATTGTATTCGCAATGCAAATAGAACATAGTAATACCAAAGTACAATGTTGCAACTAAATCGTCATTCTTGTTTCTAGACATGCAATTATTAAGTTTTAATGCTAACAACCCATAATGCAGGAAGTTTAATACTTAAGTTAATATGTTATAGTCATGGAAGAATGTATCAAGAATACACTTACATCCACACGTTCCAATAAAATCTAATCTTCAACAAAGCATCTGACAATTAATAGAAAATGAAGTTTAATACTTAAGTTAATATGTTACAGTCATGGAAGAATGTATCAACACCCACACGTTGCAATAAAATATAATCTTCAACAAAGCATTTGCTGACAATTAGTAGAAAATGATGGTTTGTAACAATGGGGCTCGTTTGAAACCAATTCGCGCATACGAAAACTGTCCTCCGCCTTTCTATTTTCCCACTCTTTTATCCCCTGTAGTTTCTCTTCCTGATTACTTAATCATTTTTTTCTGACATGCAATTATTAAGTTTTAATGCTAACAACCCATAATGCAAGAAGTTTAATGCTTAAGTTAATATGTTACAATCATGGAAGAATGTATCAAGCACACACTTACACCCACACATTCCAATAAAATATAATCTTCAACAAAGCATTTGTTGAAAATTAGTAGAAAATGAAGTTTAATACTTAAGTTAATATGTTACAGTCATGGAAGAATGTATCAACACCCACACGTTGAAATAAAAGCTAATCTTCAACAAAGCATTTGCTAACAATTAGTAGAAAATGATGGTTTTGCAACAATGGGGATTGTTTGAAGCCAATCCGCGCTTACGAAAATAATCCTTCGCCTTTCTATTTTTCCACTCTTTTATCCCTTGTAGTTTCTCTTCCTAGTTACTTAATCATTTCTTTCCAAAAATGCTTTGCTGCGCGGGTTGGCGGATTCACGCGTTTCGACCGAGTGCTTCCCCTTTGTCTAAATTGGCTCTGTATTGTTTTGTGTCCTACAAGTAGCAGCCAGAGTTATGCGATATACAAATTGACAGGCGGACTTGCGCGTTGGCTGGCTCAACATTGCACTTCAATTTTTCCATGACCTCCAAACAACATTTGGAGCTCCGTGATATACAGATTGACACATGGGTTCCAGGGCTGGCGAGCTCAAGATTGTCATTCTTTAAGGATGGAAAAGTGCTAAAATGAGCCACATACTACATTTGTGTCACATAAGTTATATTAAAGGGCAAAGCATTTCCTCTATAGTTCTGTGTCCTGCAAACAACACCCAGAGTTCCGCACTATACAAATTAACAGCTGGACTTGTGGGTTGGCTGGCTAAAAAAATGACTCGGAGTTCCGCAATATACAAATTGACAGACGAAGCATACAACCAAGAACCAATTAAACTCATGGATCATATTCCTAGTCGTTGTTTTCTGTGCCCGCCACCTTCGCACTTCTTTCCAAGTATATATCTTGGCACGAAAATGGGATGTCTATTACATATGTGAATATATTGGCCCTTCTTTTTTTTTTTTTAACTAGAACGGTTATGTTGCATTAATCGGTTTTCAGGCAAACCTGAATCAGAAAGTTACATATCTGAAGAAGGTTGGTGACCTCTAACAGTGCTGCCAACCTTATTGTGAACGTCTTGGGAAACCCATCACATTTGCTTCTTGAACTAATTCGAGAAAATGACAAAAATTGCATACATGAATAAATTCTCACAAATTGCGAGCATAGTAGAAGACAAAAGCAAAGCATTAAACCGAGGGGGATGAAAATTTCCCCTTAATGTAGGGATCCAGCTTTTTCTAAGATCCTAAAGAAATGTTGGAGGCCGCCTCCTTTTCTCTGCGCGCTTTATTGGTCTTTCGCCCTCTGGTAAGGGGTGGAGATGGAGCATTGTCTTCCGGTTCAGAAGTTTCCACAGAGACTGAAGCAACCAGGTCTGTATTGGCTGAAGGTTCCGGAACTGAAGCCTTTGCTGCCATTGTGGTAGAATCCGGAGGGCTTTCGTCTGCTGGGGGGTCTTCCTTAACTGTTGTTGCTTCTGGATCCTGGGCTTCATCCTCCTTCAGCGCATCAAAGTTGTTTTTAGTCTCGAGAGTTGTCTCTGCCATAAGGGTGGCCTTTGGGGCCTGGGCTAACGGATCTTTTCGCCTTGGCTGCCGTCGTCGATTAGTTACTGGCTGAAAATTATCTTCTTTGACTGGTCCCGGCTCCTCGGAGATTTTGGGACAGCTTTTTGCGAAGTGACCGTAAGCATGGCACCGGAGGCACTTAAAAGGAATCTGCTCGTAGTCCAGCTCTTGGATGTGGCTCCATTCCCCCAGGGAGAGCTTAATGGCATCCGGAAGTCCTTTTTCAAGATTTACCTCAACACAAATACGAGCACAGGTGAATTGTTCCCCCTTCGGCTCCGCCCTGTCCAGGAAGCGCCCGAGCTTGTTTCCAATGTCCTCCAGAGAACTTATCCCCCAGAGATGCATTGGAAGGTGAGGCAGCCTAACCCAAACAGGGGTTGTTGTGATCTCGGCTTCGGGGTTAAATTCAAGAGTCCAGGGGGTTAAGAACAGCCCCTTCGATCCCATGAAATAGGGACCAGATCTGAATACTAAATCACGGTCCACTTTCCTCGTGAAGCTGAAGACAAAAAAAACCCTGCCTACTGCATATAGAGTAGTGTTTCCCTGTATCAGCATCTTCCATCGATCTTCCATCCAAGCCTCCACTGTTTTGGGGCTTGGCCATAACCCCGTAAACTTTCCGATGAGAGCATTTTCTGTTAGAAGGAGGGCAAGTTTGCAAGGGTCCTATGGGTCTAGCTCCAGAGAGGGGATCTCCTCCATCTTCTTAACAAACTTAGACTTGAGAGAAGCCTTGGATTTAGGTCCTGCTGAACGGACTAATGTATTGAAAGCTTCCAATGGGTCTTTTTCCATCTCGGCGATTGGAACTGGGGCCATTGTAGAAGGCGGCGACCACTAGCAAGCATAAACCGCAGGCGAGAGGCGATCTACGTCCCTGTACCTGGTCGCTTCTACAGTCAAGACGCGCCCCTCCACAAGAGGACAGCCAAAACGCAGGGGAGACGAGCCCACTGCTCCAAAACGCGTGCCAAACACGCAGGCGAGAGGGACGCACTGAAAACCCGAAACGGAACCCCTGGAACGAACCAAATCCGACCTGAAACGATTTAGACCTCAATTTGAAGGTTATTTTCTACAGATCGATGCCCAGAACACGCCTACCACATCGCCCAACGCAAGACTATCTGGCTCGGCAGCTACAAACGCAGCTCAGCGCCCCTGCAAACGAAAATCAGAACGGTGGCGGCTAGGGTTTGGGCCCTAGCCGCATTGGCATTTCGTCTCGGTCCATTTCGTAAGACGGACTTTAGTTACATGTTTTAGTCATTTATATTGGCCCTTCTTTTTCATCTTCTATACTTAGCCAAATATTTGTTTCTCTTTTCCTTAAACTTTATCTTTCTCATCACTTATTCGTTTTTTTGAAAATGTCTGGCTGTGCGTGTGGGTGGACTTGCGGGTTCACGTTTGCACTCCTGCTCTCATATTGTGACACAGACCGACCGCTTCCCCATTCCATACCCAAACACTTCTCTGACCGAAGATTCCCGGTAGGCGAGCTCTAGATTGGACTTCTATTGTTCCATGACCTGTGAACAGTATCGTCACTTCCGCGATATACAAATTTACAACTGGACTCAGGTCATATTGTCTTCCGTATTACAGTCTACCTATCATGCCCTCTTCTATGGTACACATTTTGCACTGAAAACTTCCGAGAAATACAATTTAACCGTCGGGTCCTCATGTCTTCTATGGAACTATTGTCACCCCATTTTGAAGCACATCTATCCGCTTTCCATACTTCGCCATTTCTTCTAAATTCTTTCGTGGATCGTCGGTTTTGGCGGGTTCAAGAAATATTCAATTCCTAGTCATTGTTTCAGGTGCCCGCACCCTTTTGCAATTAACAATTACCAATTATATATAATATCTTATTTCTACGCATGCAATTAGCAAGCCTTAATTTCAAACATCATGGAAAGTCATTTGCGCGTCATCGGGTTGGTCCATTCACGAAAACTTCAATCCTCGCTTCTAAGAACGAGTCTGCCTGACCGTTTCCCTATTCCATACTTAGCCACTTTCCTGAAATTATGCAAATATACAAACTAGCCGTTGAACTGCCCCATCATGCTCTCTTCCATTTTACACGTTTTGGAGTCAAAAATTATGATACATAAAATTTGATCGTGGAACACTCGCCTCTCCTGAGTATCCCCGTAACCCTATTTTGAATCTCGTCCAACCTCTTTTCAGACCTTGCCATTCGTTCCTTGCTCTCCCCCATCTCTGTGACCTTCGCACTTGTCTATAATAAAAGAAAAAAAAATGTTTATATATATATATATATATATATATATATATATATATATCTTGTTTCTAAATATGCAATTACTAAAATTTAATTCTAACAACTCATCATTCAGGAACCGTATAGATTGTCATTGATGGGCGAAAGGCTCGAGGAGATCTCCTATTAATATGAATTAAACCAAGATTTGTGGGGGGTTATATTATCCCTTCCGAGTGTTGATTTCAAAATCATGAAATGTCGTTCGCACGTCGTCGCCTTGGGACGTTCATGAAACCTCCAATCCTTAATTGTTCTTTGTCGTACCTGCCACCTTCACATCTCTAAATATGAAATAAGTAAGATTTACTGCTAACATTTCATCATGCACCACCCATACAGATTGTCATTAATCAGCGAAAGGCTCGAAAAGCTTTCTCATTCATAATCATTTAACCAAGATTTAGCGGAGAGTTGCATTATCATCTCTAAGTGTTCATTTCAACCATCATCTAAAGAAAACCAACGTTCTTATAAACCTATGGCATCAGCTCGATGGTAGTTCTATGGAGATACAGTGAACATTTCAGGCACGAGGACCATAACTTCCAGTGGTCCAGGGCATATTCTTATTACTCAACCCCTGCCATAGAGAACCAAGTAATTTGGACCTCTGGGATTGCCCTGAGGTTTTTTACTGTAAGGAACTAGTGTCTTGGTGCGTCGATAAATTTATTTCAGACAAAAGAATTATTCCACTACAGGACCGCTCTTTTGTTTCTTTTTCACCTCAAGTCTTCTGCTAGATGTTAATATTGTCGGAGCCAACATTGACGTTCAAAGGAGAAGATTGTAAACAGTTCTTAGCAAAGCATAATAACAGGTTGGACCTCTTGCCCCATTTATTGGAAGACCCGATTCTAATTCCTGAAGATATCACAAGCTTGCAAGTTAGTTCATTTAGAAATCCATTCCTCGAAATTGCCTGGTTGTTTACAAGAATAATGGGACAGGAGTCCACAATAATTGTTTCCTGGATGGCTCTTTATATTTTGTATTTCATAGTCAATGAACAATCCATTTTTTATTGAGGCAAGTTAATTTCCCATAAAATATGTTCCCAGTTGTCAAGCTTCAAAAGGGAAAAGAAATTTTATATGTTGTCCTACTTAGTTTTTGCAATAGCACATTGTTGTCAATTTCCAGAACTGTCTCTGTCCAAGAATGTCAACTGGGAATTCAACCCAGTAACGTTTTGGTACCAGGCCTTGTGGAAGCACAAGGCTTCCCACTGTTTTTATGAGGTTTTTAATGGCTTTGTGTTTTTTTTCAAAGTTTTGTTGTTAGGAAAATATGCTCCCCGCATATCTAAACAGGCAACTAGTTTTTTGGACAGGAAGGGAACACTTGAACATTTGGATAATTACACTGTGATAAGAATTTTTGGCTCCACGGAAAAACCTGCTCTCCTTCCATGTCACTTTACAGACATAATGTTTGTTGCAGAAGTAGCATGGAAATACAACTACTGGTTGCATCTATTGAAAAATAAGAGAAAAAAACAGTTCATTCCTCTGCCTTGAAAAGTTAGGGAGTTCATGTTGAAAAACGTCAACAAAATTGATCAACTCGCAACGCATTCTAGCAACTTCAAACTGAGATATGCTGAAAGCATAAGAGGGTTCGACCCCGATAATATTTTTCGACAACATTTACAAACACTTGGCCTCAAAGATTGTTTTTTCAAAAAACACCTGTCCGAAAACAGAAACACTGGCGGCAACGCTCTTGCTTCTAATGTCGATGAACTAAACACACTGCAAAGCAACACTAAATTGTATAGGCAACAGGGGAAAGGCCTCGGTGATAAGAGTGTTCAATTGATGAATAACACTCCAAAAAGTATGACATCCCGGAGCATCGCTCCAACGGCCCACCACAACAACAAAGCAACTCAGAGTTCTTCAAACAAAGGAGGAGATAACGACCCTCACTCTAAAATTGATAGTTCTCACAAGCTTCCAGTAGACAAGAAGAGAAAAAAAAAATGTGGGACAAGTGAAAGAGCCGGAAATTCAGAGTGAGAACATGGAAATTGACACTGATTTGGATAGCATGCTCTGCTACCTTGATCAGCCCGGAGATGCCATCCAGCATAGTTGTCCAATGGACATATCCGATACCAAAAATTTTGACGAAGATGAATCCTTCGTCTTCCAGAGCGCTGCTTTTGACAACTAGTCCAAAAAATTGATAATTGATTAAAAAAAGATGTAAAAATAAGAAAGGAAAATCTCGTTCATAGGTTGACCTTGCCAACATGCGGCCGTCCCAAATCTGTCAACTTCACAAGGCAAGCGGATATGCACTTCATGATTCCATTGGAGTCATCGAGGCCGATGATGCCATACTGAAGGACCGGGTCAAGGAATTGGAAGAGGCTTTGATTCATATGCCATTGCTTGCCAATACTTTGGCAATAGCCATGCCTGCCACCCCTACATTCAACTTAAAAGGATCCTCCAGCCTTCTCGCATCCTGTAGAAGATATGTGGAGAATAATATCAAGAAAAGAATGGAGTTGGTTGCTAAGGCGTGCAAAACATCACAAACCATCACTTCCCTTGGAACCAGGGCACATAGTTTGCTCGAACATCTGCAGGCGGAGTTAAAAGATGAAGAACATTTCTATTTAAACATGGTCCTTCCTTTTGGCACCATTGTCAACAATATGACAAAAACAAAAAGAAGACAACAAGATCTTCCATCCAAAAACCAGATCATTCAATTAAATGCATGCTGGAAAGAAAAAGTGAAGAACCTGCATCTCATTGTTTAGTCATGTGAACAAGCCATATCAAAGAAAGATAAATTATTCACAAGGCTGTCAAGAATAAACTTAGCCGGAAAGACCAATGACTTCCAAGACCTCGACTTAATCACAAACTCCTTGCCCTTAACTAGGCAAGAGTTCGATAAAGAGGTTGATATGTTTAAGGCATTGTCTTTGGAAAAGTTTTACAACATCCTTGAATATGATCAAGCTCACATCGACGACTGGCTAGTCGACTATTCAGTACAGAATGAGGAAATTCATCAGACTCTATGTAATCTTTATATCCACTTCCGGGAATTAGAAAACGATGTTTTCAAAATAAAAATCAGGAATGAGATCAACGCCGCTCTAATGAGAAGCTACATTGAAGAACGGCTCGAAAGGGAATTGAAGCAAGCCGCTGACTAAAGGCAACAGGCAGTTGCCACGATTCCAACAGTTGTCGACGACATCAATGAAACTGCAGCCGCAAGCAAATAGCAAAATGGCTCATATGTACCAACACTATAAGTCTATTGATCGCATCCTGCTTTGTTTATCAACCCAGTTATTCCACTTTTTTAAATAGAAATGTGTAGCCAAACACTTATACCTTTCAATTTATTTTTTTGTAGGTATTGCACTCTATCTTCTTTCTACAGTCATGTTTCTTGTACATATTTCTCTTATGGTTCACGAGAGCCCCAATCCCAGTCTATATGACAAACGCATTGAAATTTCCAGTAATATGTAACAAACTTTTATTTTTTGATATATTTCAAAATTTCCAGTAATATGTATAAAACTTCTTTTTTTGAGATATTTCAAATAAAATTGTTTTCTTATCTCCTTTTAAATTTATGTCCTCGTACATTTTTATCTTTCACCAGTCTATATGACAAATGCATTTAAATTTCCAAATTTTGTCTTCCACTATGCACAAATTGTATTTTGTTAAATACAGTCAAAAAATAAATTGTGCTCTACATGCCACGCGTCATTTACTGCATGGATACCACCTATGCTTCATGCTACTTGCCACATCTTCGCTACAGTTTCCATATGCCTCTACTACTTTTTCCTATCCCACTTCAACCCGGCACACACTTAACCAATTATCTCTCCGCGGGGTCGCGCCTTAGTGCTAATGAAATTTTATGCCCCATGTTCTGTGATATACATGTTGCACACAACATTTATGTGATATACATTTTGCACCGAACACTTCTGTCATTTACAATTCAACCCCATTTTCCACAATTTACCTTGTAACCTGCTTAGCAGAAACTACACTACCACACAACCTTGTTTTATGTTTATTATGTTTAAAATCACTCCTTCAAATCTAAAAATGATTTTTTCTACCAATGATGATCGAAAACCTTTCCAAAATTTGTTTATATGCATTCTTGACAACAAAATTGTTCTTCCAACACATACAATATCAATCAAGCTATTTATAATTTCCTCCATGATACACTTGACAAGTGCATGCATCCATGAATGCTTTGTTAAAAGTGTGCCATCCAAGTAGAGTACGTGCCTTCTTTTATGGGTTTAAAATTACTTTGTATCAGAGACTTTTTCATGATAGAAGGATGTCCATAAACAAAGGTTAACTAAAAAAACCATAGAAGATAGATCAATGTTTATTGCTACACCACAATTGACAAGTAAAGACAAACAATTGAACAATGGATTACCTTTGTCTATGCAAAGGTTAAGAAGTCGATCAATGATAGTCAATAACTTTATCATAAACTTTTTCATGACAAAGATGTTTATAGATAGGGTAAAGATAGATCAATATTTGGTACTATGCTTTAATTGACATGTAAATACAATCAATCAATAGAGTGGACTCTCTACGCAAAGACTTAAAGTTAATATGCATTGAAATTTACATTGCAATAAACATTGTATTTGTCAACCTTTCTTACCCATTGCTAAGGTTCATCGTCAAAACAAGTAATAATATATATAATTTTAGATATACAAACTCAATTTATACTTTATCTTTGTATCCATGTGTAATAATCATCATAAAAATTTCATATAATTAAAAAAAATTAGACACTATTAGTCCCAAATGAAGGCCAAAGGACTTTAACAACTAGTTACTAATTGACTTCCTATTCCTTTGACTTTATATATATTGCATGCAATTTTTTACTACCTAGTGGCTACTCCATTCAAGTTGTTTATATATATTTATTGTATGCAATTGTTAACCACCTAAAGGTGGCTACTCCATTTAAGTGGTTTAAGTGGCTAAAAATTAAGCAATTCCATTTTTTTTATAACTTTTTAATATAATGTCCACTCACATGAGAAATAAACCTTAATTTTTAATAAAACATGAGAAATAGTTGTGAAGTAACTAGTCTTTGCCTCGTTAAACAAATTAGGTAAGTAATACCTAGTGAAACAAGTTGACATTGGTTTAAATTTTACTTTGCATGTGTAAACTTTTAAGACTTTGGATAGCTTAGAAAATAACTATTTTGCCGTTGGAAAAAGTTCTTTTTTAAATATTTATTATAAACTTTGTTTTAAAATAAAATTAATTAATCATAATTTATTTATATTTATAATAAACTTCGTTTCAAAATAAAATAAATTAATTATAGTTTTTTTGCATGTCTTCAATGTTTATCCAGCACAACTTTAAAATTGTTAGCAATGGGATTATGTAGCAACATATGACGCTACAAACAACATATTAACTGTAAAGAACAATATTCGATGTTGAAAGAATAAAAACACGAGACAATTAAGTAACAATATAAAACAAAGTGACCACATTGTAGTTTCATCATATAAATTCTATTTAAACATAGTGTTATTCATTCCTGTTATAGAGCCATGTGTTATGATAACAAAATATTATTACTCTGAAATATTTGTTTCACTCTTTACATTTTTTTGGAATCCATACCGAATAAATGAACATATGGAAAGAACAACATGATTTTGTCATAGTTCACAAACATGTTTTATTATATGTTTAGTGTTTCTATACACAAGTATTTTTGGTCAAGGCATTCAAAACGATGATGGATAGACTTCATATGGGGTTGTGAAAATGCAGACCACACCAGATGGTGCCCAACTATTAAACTTGCTAGACCACTTTGCAACGAAGCGTTGAAGTGGATCTCTATAGGCTTCCATGCGCGCAATGAGTATACGTTCCTTTGCAAATTATATATATATATATATATATATATATATATATATATATATTATCCTTAAACTAGCGTAGTGTTCGACATAATAATATACAATTTGCAAAGGAACGTATATATATAAATATAATTTACACAGTTTTTAATGACAGACATTCCAAATTGATGGAGCAAATTCATGATGCATGCATACATGCCCATTTATAAGTCTAGTCGGCATTGATGAGATGGGTTATGTGGAATTGTGCAAAGGGTGAGTGAGTGAGAGACCGAGTCAACTGTTGTTGGGCTGTCCTTTTCTTCTAGCACACCATTTTTCTCAAGATTATCGAGTCATATATAAATTTAATCAAAAAAACTAACATTATGTACTTTAAAGAATTAAAAAAAAAATGCATTAAAAAAAAATCAAAGAAATTAAAAATTTTAAAGATAAAGAAATTAAAAATCATGAACGAAGGATATATTAACACTTAGCAACACAGAACCACCATTGCTTTGCATGCAAACCTTCTAGCAACTTTTTAGGAAAATACTAGTCCCGCTTTCTGCCTCCCACATGGCATCTTCATTTTGGAATTAGAGCCAGTGGTCGTCGTTGCCCAAGAACCTCCACTAGCCGGGAGCTCTCTCCCCAGAGAAAATTCCATGGGGTCAGGGATTATATCGCGTATCCGATCCTGGTGAAACATTCATTATAGGCTTCTATCTCGTTGGCTTCAATGCTTACATCTTCGCAATATGGTATGCCTGAGGGAACTTTATCGGGAAACATAGAGGTAGCCGTCAAGAAGTTGGAAGGGGTGGACAGAGGAGAAGTGCAATTTAGAGCAGAAGTTAGCGATCACACAGGAGACTTCACTCTCACGTACGTTAGCTGTGTTGGGGACCTATAATCATAGGTAACTTGATTCTTGAGTTGTTGATTTGGCGTTGCTCCCGTGATGAAGACATTTGGCTCGGTTGATTTCATTTTCCCCTCCATCTGTTTCGCCCGATCCTTCATCATCCTACTGCATCCTTCATCCACCTCTGCTCCCTCACTCCCTTGCCCCTTTGTCCCGTTGACTACATCTCGCTTGCCACTCATCCCTGCATGAATAAACAAACTTAGGATAATAAACAAATAATTAGGTTAATATTAAATGGTTAGTGACATTTTCTAATGCTCATTAGCCTAACAAAGTTATTTTAATAGGATAATTTAAAATAAAATAATGATTAGATTAATTATTAGTTAATTAGTAATTAACTTAATCTGATTAAGTTAGTTGCTTAAGTTAGTAATTAGGTTAATGTTTGATTAATTTAAATTAATTAAAAAAACAAATTAAAAAACAATATAAAAATACATATATTAAACAAAACTTAAAACAAAATAAAAAACATGATAAAAATCAAATTATATATAAAAAAGCATATATAAAACATTAAAAAAAAATTTTAAAAAAAACATATAATATATAATAAAAATAAAAACATATATTAATAAAACAATTAAAAAATATAATACAAATAAACAAAAACAAAATGTAAACAAACATAAAACAAATAATTAAATAAATAAAACATTAATTAAATAAAACAATAAACATACAACAAACAAAACAAAACAAAAAACGAATTAATACTATCCTAAGTTTCCTACCCACTCCCCATGCATATCGGACCCCCCCCCCTCGCGTCCCATAAGCTCAAGGGTCCGATATGAGTTGTTTCATAATACCACTCTCGGACACTTGGAAGCTCCACAAGCCAGCGGGACCCCCCCCCAAAAAAAAACCACTTACCATCTCGGGGGGGGTCCGGAATACCACCTTTCCCCAAAAAATCACTTTCTCCAATTTTTTAAAAACTGCTCATTTTTGCCTGTTCAGCATGTCATCTTCCGAAGCCGATTCTGAGCAAACGAAAATGAATTTTGAAAAAAAGAGAGAATTTTCTCCGTAACTAGCTAAAGAACAAAAATAACTCTGAGTTTTTGTACAAGTGCCACCAGTTGGGAGAATCGAAGCCATCTTGGAGCCCCATTTTTTTTGTTTTTCATTTTTTTTGTTACAATCCTGATTTTGCAGGAGATGTTTCAGCGCGCTGGAGGTGAATTTGGTGAAACCAAATGAGGTTTTCGTCCATCACATGTTCATATACAATAACCTCCTTCGGTTTTTTCCCAGGTGTCATCATTAAAAAGAAACAAATGTTTGAGTGGACCCCTTTTTTGCATAAATTCGGTCTGTCTTTCATGGTGGACAGTTAAGGAATTTTAGGGATTTTTATTCCTATTTTTGGTCGAGGTGGTTGAATTCGACCTCCTAAGCCCAGGGAGAGTCCATTCCATATATTGTAATAAGAAAATGCACAATGGTTTATGATTGAGCTCTGGATTCATGCCCCACAGGGGATACATTGTAATTTTCTAGATGACTTTCCAGAAATAAAAATTGTATCTACAGGATTCTTGTGTTAGACTCCTTGGTGATGTTTTTCCCTCTGAGTAACTATTTTCTTACTCTGTTAATCCATTCATGTTTTTTCCCTGATCTAATCATTGAAAGAAATATTACGAACAGAATTTGTTTTTGCACTCTATTTCTGGTCTTTTAATGATCTGCATGTTTTCATCTGAAGTTGAGCATAGGAATTCTTAGTTGCTCCTCTGCTTGATGGAATTTCCCTTCTATTCCTCTCCTTTGCTTTTATTTGATTCAATTTGACCAAAGAGTTTTTTTATCCTGCCCTATGGAGACAATCTAATACGTCTGAGATAGATCCATTTTCGGAAAAGGTAGATCCCATGGCCAATTGAAAATTCGAGTTTTCAATCTCCCAAACATACCAAATCCATAAACAAACCCATGTTCTGCATAACTAGCCTAATATCTTATTTTGAACAAATCTATATCAAATAGAGAGATCCCTCTTTGAGTCTTGGAGGGCTAGATCCAATACTCGAAGTGGTTTTGATGTTGCCTCTGTGACTGCCTTCACAACCTTGGGCAAATTACAGAGTGATAACAGAATGGCGACCATACTAGGCAACTTTCCCCAGTAGTACACTTCAAAGTTCCAAATCTGATCACTAATGGTGGATAGTGACCAGACACAAGAAGGCTGAGATCATTCACCTGGCGACTCCAATCTCCAAATCAGTTCCAATTCGAAGACTCCACTGGAGGAAGGACCTGAAACATGGCAAGGCAACCTGGAAAGATCAGGTATTCGAACTCAAATTGAATTCAAGACATCTTTGGTTTTATATGTAATTATGTTCTATCTTATTCTAAACCTGATCAAAAGTACATTTTTAAAGATTGCATTGACCACCTGCTAATTCATGAGCCTCAAGAGACTAAGCCCCAAATTGTAGATCATGTATATACTCATACACTTGCAGAAATCCCAGTGAGACATGAGCCTTGTGCTTTATCTCCTTCCATTGTTGAAATTCCAATCAGCTATAAGCCCCTTGCTTTACCTCCTATATCTGTGAAAATCTCAGACCGATACAAGCCTCTAGATTTGCCTCCTATTCTCCATGACCTCCCTGCAAATTACACCAATAATCTGCACAGGTTTGATGGAGAGAATGTCAATATTATTGTTGAAAAACACATCCAGAGGTTTGAAGATTTCCTTGACCTTTATGAGGTTGAAGTTGACGATGTATATATAAGGATGTTTGCCCTGTCTTTGCAAGGTAAAGTTAAGAACTTGTTTAAAAATCTCCCAGCTGCAAGCATTAACAATTTCCATCAGTTTGTTCAAGCTTTCCTAGATCGATGGGTGATCATGAGAAATGTCTTTCTCATCCTAGAGGAGTATGACCATTTGAAAAGACAGCCAGGGGAAACAGTACAATAGTTTTCAGCAAGGTTCAATAAGGTATATCATGCAATGCCTGTTGATATAAGGCCACCCCCAGGATCATCTCACTTTCATTTCCCAGATGCCTTCAATCCTAATATGGCATTCCAATTAAGAGAAAGGAACACTGCAACTCTCGAGGAAATGCAAAGCATTGCAGTTGATGTGAAGGAAAACTTGTTGATCAAAAGGTCAAAGGTAAAGAACAAAGAAAAGGAGTAGCTGAAATCTTCAGAAGCTAAACTGGACATTCTAGCCAGCACCATGGAAGAGATGATGCAGAATATTAGCATAAGAGAAAAACTTGATGTTCAAAGACATCATGTTCCATTGATTTCAAAGAAAGAAAAGGTCGTTGTTCCCAAACATTTTGCAACTCACCCTTGGTACCATGGTTTGGATAATCATTATTTCATGTATTCAATTCACAATACATTCAAAGATGAAGTTCAAAATCAGAAGATGGAGGAAGATTCTTCTGATATGATATGCATGTTCAATGGCATTTCATCCATGGATGATTCATCCAAGCTTCATTGGTAAAATAATGATTATACCACATTGGATTTTTCAAAGAAATCAGCCACATATGATTGGGAGGAAGAAGATCATTTGTAATCCCAACAAGACAATCAATCTGTACATGGAAATTATGACAGCAATGATCAAAGTGCAGAAAATCTCAGAGATCCCATAGTAGCAATTTTAGATGATTATGTGGTTGAGTTTGATGATGACTTCTCACAGAAACCAGCACTATCTTCAAGGGAAGAAGAAGTCCAATTACCACAAAGCCAAGATGACAATCAAACTCTACATACTAATCAAGATTGCAAGGAGGAAAGTGCAGAAAAATTTCAAGAATTCTCTAATGCACCAGGTGAGAAGAACATGGGTGATATAGAAGCTATTGCAGATTCAAAAGTGCCGCCCTTGAGTCTTTGTGCAAGCCAAAACTCGGATGAAAACAAAAATCCCAGGACAGGTAATGAGCAGATCCATTTTGATTCCCTACCCTTATGTTTCAGTTCTTTTCATACTTTGAAAGGTAATCTTGGTCAGATTATGGATGAGGATCACAGGGTAAGCCAAGAAATGTCAGCAAAACAAATTCCACAGTCATCTAAAATATTTTATGACCCTATAGCTAATATGCTGGATAGATTGTGTTTTCAAAATCAGTTTTCATTTACCCCCAACGATTTCAAAAATTGTTGTGATATGGATATGATCAGACAATCAGCTAAAGGGGTGTGTTCAGCAGAAGTATCATTTCAAAACTCATCAAAAAATTTGCAGCCATGTCAGGAAGTGCATGAAGATGCAAATAGCACAACTATAGCATCAAATCATGAAGTTGAGTTGGTTAAGTTTGAATATCAAGAAACAGGCCAGTTCTAGCTTGATCCTATAGCTACCTATATGGAAAAATTTTGCACTACAGAGCCCCAATCTATCTCTGGCATTACTTTTGTTCTTCAGGATTGTCGAGGTCTCTGTTGTAAAGATCAATCATGTTCTCAACAGTGGCCATTACACTTTGCAGTTTTAAATCTATGGACAAAGGGTCAAGTTGCCTTTTTTACTATGTTAACAAGCAGTCAAGCAGTCCACTGGTCTCAGCAGCTACTTGATTGGCTTCATTGGCATTTTTGTATTATTTGATTTAACATGATTTTCAACAATATAGGGTAGATAGGAGAATGTGAGTAAGCTCAACATTCCGAGCATCTCATTTTTAGCAGTGTTCATTTTGATTTGGTTTCAGTTGAAAGATCAAAACAGGTACAGGCTGTAAAATAATTTTGGGATCAGCCCAATGAATAAAGCACCGGTCTGCTTGTTCAGAGTTCAGTGGTTCTTAACACCTCCTGAAAGACCTGCAATCCCAAGGTGGATGTGATGTCCCGTTCCCTTCTATTCCTCTCCTTTGCTTTCATTTTATTCAATTTGATCCAAGAGTCTTTTTATCCTGCGTTGTGGAGACAATCTAATACGTCTGAGATAGATCCATTTTTGGAAAAGGTAGATCCCATGGCCCAATGAAAATTTGAGTTTTAAATCTCCCAAAAATACAAAATCCATAAACAAACCCATGTTCTGCATAACTAGCCTAATATCTTATTTCGAACAAATCTATATCAAATAGAGAGATCCCTCTCTGAGTCTTGGAGGGTTAGATCCAAGACTCGAAGTGGTTTTGATGTTGCCTCTGTGACTACCTTCACAGCCTTGGGAAAATTACAGAGTGATAACAAAATGGCGACCATACTGGGGAACTTTCCCCAGTAGTACACTTCAAAGTTCCAGATCTGATCACTAATGGTGGATAGTGACCAGACACAAGAAGGCTGAGATCATTCACCTGGCGACTCCAATCTCCATATCAGTTCCAATTTGAAGACTCCACTGGAGGAGGGAACTAAAACATGGCAAGGCAACCTGGAAAGATCAGGTATTCGAACTCGAATTGCAATCAAGACATATTTGTTTTATATGTAATTATGTTCTATCTTATTCTAAACCTGATCAAAAGTACATTGTTAAAGATTGCATTGACCACTTGCTAATTCATCAACCTCAAGAGACTAAGCCCCAAATTGTAGATCATGTATATACTCATACACTTGCAGAAATCCCAGTGAGACATGAGCCTTGTGCTTTATCTCCTGCCATTGCTGAAATTCCAATCAGTTATAAGCCCCTTGCTTTACCTCTTATACCTGCGAAAATTCCAGACCAATACAAGCCTCTAGATTTGCCTCCTATTCTCCATGACCTCCCTGCAAATTACACCAATAATCTGCCCAGGTTTGATGGAGAGAATGCTAATATTACTGCTGAAAAACACATCCATAGGTTTCAAGATTTTCTTGACCTTTATGAGGTTGAAGTTGACGATGTATATATAATGATGTTTGCCCTGTCCTTGCAAGGTAAAGTTAAGAACTAGTTTTAAAATCTCCCAGCTGCAAGAATTAACAATTTCCATCAGTTTGTGCAAGTTTTCCTAGATCGATGGGTGATCATGAGAAATGTCTTTCTCATCCTAGAAGAGTATGACCATTTGAAAAGACAGCCAGGGGAAACAGTACAACAGTTTTCAGCAAGGTTCAATAAGGTATATCATACAATGCCAGTTGATATAAGGCCACCCCCGGGATCATATCACTTTCATTTCCTAGATGCCTTCAATCCTAAGATGGCATTCCAATTAAGAGAAAGGAATACTGCAACTCTCGAGGAAATGCAAAACATTGCAGTTGATGTGAAGGCCAACTTGTTGATCAAAAGGTCAAAGGTAAGGAACAAAGAAAAGGTAAAGAACAAAGAAAAGGAGCAGCTGAAATCTTCAGAAGCTAAACTGAACATTTTGGCCAACACCATGGAAGAGATGATGCAGAAGATTAGCATAAGAGAAAAACTTGATGTTCAAAGACATCATGTTCCATTGATTTTAGAGAAAGAAAAGGTCGTTGTTCCCAAACATTTTGCAGCTCACCCTTGGTACCATGGTTTGGATAATGATTATTTCATGTATTCAATTCACAATACAGTCGAAGATGAAGTTAGAAATCAGACTATGGAGGAAGATTCTCCTGATATGATATGCATGTTCAATGGCATTTCATCCATGGATGATTCATCCAAGCTTGATTGGTGCAATGATGATTATACCACATTGGATTTTTCAAAGAAATCGGCCACATATGATTGGGAGGAAGAAGATCATTTGCAATCCCGGCAAGACAATCAATCTGTACATGGAAATTATGACAGGAATGACCAAAGTGCAGAAAATCTCAGAGATCCCATAGCAGCAATTTTTTATGATTATGTTGTTGAGTTTGATGATGACTGCTCAGAGAAACCAGCACTATCTTCAGGGGAAGAAGAAGTCCAATTACGACAAAGCCAAGATGACAATCAAACTCTGCATACTAATCAAGATTGCAAGGAGGAAAGTGCAGAAAATTTTCAAGAAAATGCAAACTGCATGCCCCTGTGTTTTGCCTCACTCCTGAGGGAACATTTCAAGCAGGCTGAAAATAGAAAGGATGAGGAATGCTCTAATGCACCAGGTGAGAAGAACATGGGTGATATAGAAGCTATTACAGATTCAGAAGTGCAGCCCTTGAGTCTTTGTGCAGGCCAAAACTCGGATGAAAACACAAAGCCCGAGACAGGTAATGCGCAGATCCATTTTGATTCCCTACCCTTATGTTTCATTTCTTTTCATACCTTGAAAGGGAATCTTGGTCAGATTCTGGATGAGGATCACAGGGTAAGCCATGAAATGTCAGCAGAACAAATTCCACAGTCATCTAAAATATTTTATGACCCTATAGATAATATGTTGGATAGATTGTGTTTTCAAAGTCAGTTTTCATTTACCCCCAACGATTTCAAAAATTGTTATGATATGGATATGATCAGACAATCATCTACAGGGGTGTGTTCAATAGAAGTATCATTTCAAAACGCATTAGAAAATTTGTATCCATGTCATGAAGTGCATGAAGATGCAAATAGCACAACTATAGCATCAAATCATGAAGTTGAGTTGGTTAAGTTTGAATATCAAGGAACAGGTCAGTTCTACCTTGATCCTATAGCTACCTATATGGAGAAATTTTGCACTACAGAGCGCCAATCTATATCTCGCATTACTTTTGTTCTTTAGGATTTTCGAGGTCTCCATTGTAAAGATCAATCATGTTCTTAGCAGTGGCCATTACACTTTGCAGTTTTAATTCTATGGACAAAGGGTCAAGTTGTCTTTTTTACTATGCTAACAAGCAGTCAAATAGTCCACTGGTCTCAGCAGCTACTTGATTGGCTTCATTGGCATTTTTGTATTATTTGATTTAACATGATTTTCAACAGTATAGGGTAGATAGAAGAATGTGAATAAGCTCAGCATTCTGAGCATCTCATTTTCAGCAGTGTTCATTTTGATTTGGTTTCAGTTGAAAGATCAAAACAGGTATAGGTTGCAGAATAATTTTGGGATCAGCCCAATGAATAACGCATCGGTCTGCCTGTTAAGAGTTCAGTGGTTCTTGACACCTCCTGAAAGACCTGCAATCCCCAGGTGGATGTGATGTCTCGTTCCCTTCTATTCCTCTCCTTTGCTTTCATTTGATTCAATTTGATCCAAGAGTCTTTTTATCCTGCCCTGTGGAGACAACCTAATACGTCTGAGATAGATCCATTTTTGGAAAAGGTAGATCCCATGGCCCAATGAAAATTCGATTTTTCAATATCCCAAACATACCAAATCCATAAACAAACCCATGTTCTGCATAACTGGCCTAATATATTATTTCGAACAAATCTATATCAAACAGAGAGATCCCTCTTTGAGTCTTGGAGGGCTAGATCCAAGACTCGAAGTTGTTTTGATGTTGCCTATATGACTGCCTTCACAGCCTTGGGCAAATTACAGAGTGATAACATAATGTCGACCATACTGGGGAACTTTCCCCAGTAGTACACTTCAAAATTCCAGATCTGATCACTAATGGTGAACAGTGATTGGACACAAGAAGGCGGAGATCATTCACCTGGCAACTCCAATCTCTATATCAGTTCCAATTCGAAGACTCCACTAGAGGAAGGACCTGAAACATGGCAAGGAAACCTGGAAATATTAGGTATTTGAACTCAAATTGCATTCATGACATCTTTGGTTTTATATGTAATTATGTTCTATCTTATTCTAAACCTGATCAAAAGTACATTGTTAAAGATTGCATTGACCACCTGCTAATTCATGAGCCTCAAGAGAATAAGCCCCAAATTGTAGATCATGTATATACTCATACCCTTGCAGAAATCCCAGTGAGACATGAGCCTTGTGCTTTATCTCTTTCCATTGTTGAAATTCCAATCAGCTATAAGCCCCTTGCTTTACCTCCTATACCTGTGAAAATCCCAAACTAATATAAGCCTCTAGATTTGCCTCCTATTCTCCATGACCTCCCTACAAATTACACCAGTAATCTGCCCAGGTTTGATGGAGAGAATGCCAATATTACTGCTAAAAAACACATCCAGAGGTTTGAAGATTTCCTTGAACTTTATGAGGTTGAAGTTGACAATGTATATATAAGGATGTTTGCCATGTCTTTGCAAGGTAAAGTTAAGAACTGGTTTAAAAATATCCCAGCTGCAAACATTAACAATTTCCATCAGTTTGTGCAAATTTTCCTAGATCGATGGGTGAACATGAGAAATGTCTTTCTCATCCTAGAAGAGTATGACCATGTGAAAAGACAGTCAGGGGAAACAGTACAATAGCTTTCAGCAAGGTTCAATAAGGTATATCATGCAATGCCTGTTGATATAAGGCCACCCCCAGGATCATCTCACTTTCATTTCCCAGATGCCTTCAATCCTGAGATGGAATTCCAATTAAGAGAAAGGAACACTGCAATTCTCGAGGAAATGTAGAATATTGCAGTTGATGTGAAGGCCAACTTGCTGATAAAAAGGTCAAAGGTAAAGAACAAAGAAAAGGAGCAGCTGAAATCTTTAGAAGCTAAACTGGACATTCTGGCTAGCACCATGGAAGCGATGATGCAGAATATTAGCATAAGAGAAAAACTTGATGTTCAAAGACATCATGTTCCATTGATTTTAGAGAAAGAAAAGGTCAATGTTCCCAAACATTTTGCTGCTCACCCTTGGTACCATGGTTTGGATAATGATTATTTCATGTATTCAATTCACAATACAGTCGAAGATGAAGTTCAAAATCAGAAGATGGAGGAAGATTCTCCTGATATGATATGCATGATCAATGGCACTTCATCCATGGATGATTCATCCAAGCTTGATTGGTACAGTGATGATTATACCACATTGGATTTTTCAAAGAAATCAGCCACGTATGATTGGGAGGAAGAAGATCATTTGCAATCCTAGCAAGACAATCAATCTGTACATGGAAACTATGACAACAATGATCAAAGTGCAGAAAATCTCAGAGATCCCATAGCAGCAATTTTAGATGATTATGTGGTTGAGTTTCATGATGACTGCTCAGAGAAACCAGCACTATCTTCAGGGGAAGAAGAAGTCCAATTACCACAAAGCCAAGATGACAATCAAACTCTGCATACTAATCAAGATTGCAAGGAGGAAAGTGCAGAAAATTTTAAAGAAATTGCAAACTGCTTACCCCTGTGTTTTTCCTCACTCCTTAGGGAACATTTCAAGCAGGCTGAAAATTGAAAGGATGAGGAATGCTCTAATGCACCAAGTGAGAAGAACATGGGTGATATAGAAACTATTGTAGATTCAGAAGTGAAGCCCTTGAGTCTTTGTGCAGGCCAAAACTCGGATGAAAACACAAAGCCTGAGACAGGTAATGAGTAGATCCATTTGGATTCCTTGCCCTTATGTTTCAGTTCTTTTCATACTTTGAAAGGGAATCTTGGTCAGATTCTGGATGAGGATCACAGGGTAAGCCATGAAATGTCAGTAGAAAAAATTCCACAATCATCTAAAATATTTTATGACCCTATAGCTAATATGTTGGATAGATTGTGTTTTCAAAGTCAGTTTTCATTTACCCCCAACGATTTCAAAAATTGTTGTGATATGGATATGATCAGACAATCAGCTACAGGGGTGTGTTCAACAGAAGTATCATTTCAAAACCCATCAGAAAATTTGTAGCCATGTCAGGAAGTGCATGAAGATGCAAATAGCACAACTATAACATCAAATCATGAAGTTGAGTTGGTTAAGTTTGAATATTAAGGAACAAGTCAGTTCTACCTTGATCCTACAGCTACCTATATGGAGAATATTTGAGCTACAGAGCCCCAATCTATCTCTGGCATTACTTTTGTTCTTCAGGATTGTCGAGGTCTCCGTTGTAAAGATCAATCATGTTCTCAACATTGGCCATTACACTTTGCAGTTTTAAATCTATGGACAAAGGCTCAAGTTGCATTTTTTACTATGTTAACAAGCAGTCAAGCAGTCCACTGGTCTCAGGAGCTACTCGATTGGCTTCATTGGAATTTTTGTATTATTTGATTTAACATGATTTTCAACAGTATAGGGTAGATAGGAGAATGTGAATAAGCTCAGCATTCCGAGCATCTCTTTTTCAGTAGTGTTCATTTTGATTTGGTTTCAGTTGAAAGATCAATACAGGTACAGGCTACAAGATAATTTTGGGATCAGCCAAATGAATAAAGCATCGGTCTGCATGTTCAGAGTTCAGTGGTTCTTGACACCTCCTGAAAGACTTGCAATCCCCAGGTGGATGTGATGTCCCGTTCCCTTCTATTCCTCTCCTTTGCTTTCATTTGATTCAATTTGATCCAAGAGTCTTTTTATCCTGCCCTATGGAGACAATCTAATATGTCTGAGATAGATCCATTTTCAGAAAAGGTAGATCCCATGGCCCAATGAAAATTTGAGTTTTCAATCTCCCAAACATACCAAATCCATGTTCTGCATAACTAGCCTAATATCTTATTTCGAACAAATCTATATCAAACAGAGAGATCCCTCTCTGAGTCTTGGAGGGCTAGATCCAACACTCGAAGTGGTTTTGATGTTGCCTCTATGACCGCCTTCACAGCCTTGGGAAAATTACAGAGTGATACCAGAATGGCGACCATACTGGCGAACTTTCCCCAGTAGTACACTTCAAAGTTCCAGATCTAATCACTAATGGTGGACAGTGACCAGACACAAGAAGGTTGAGATCATTCGCCTGGTGACTCCAATCTCCAGATCAGTTCCAATTCGAAGACTCCACTCGAGGAAGGACCTAAAACATTGCAAGGCAACCTGGAAAGATCAGGTATTTGAACTCAAATTGCATTCAAGACATCTTTGATTTTATATGTAGTTATGTTCTATCTTATTCTAAACTTGATCAAAAGTACATTGTTAAATATTGCATTGACCACCTGCTAATTCATGAGCCTCAAGAGACTAAGCCCCAAATTGTAGATCATGTATATACTCATACACTTGCAGAAATCCCAGTGAGAGATGAGCCTTGTGCTTTATCTCATGCCATTGTTGAAATTCGAATAATCTATAAGCCCCTTTCTTTACCTCCTATACCTGTGAAAATCCCAGACCGATACAAGCCTCTAGATTTGCCTCCTATTCTCCATGACCTCCCTGCAAATTACACCAATAATCTGCCTAGTTTTGATGGAGAGAATGCCAATATTACTGTTGAAAACTACATCCAGAGGTTTGAAGAATTCCTTGACCTTTATGAGGTTGAAGTTGACGATGTATATATAAGAATGTTTGCCCTGTATTTGCAAGGTAAAGTTAAGAACTGGTTTAAAAATCTCCCAGTTGCAAGCATTAACAATTTCCATCAATTTGTGCAAGTTTTCCTAGATCGATGGGTGATCATGAGAAATGTCTTTCTCATCCTAGAAGAGTATGACCATTTGAAAAGACAGCGAAGGGAAACAGTACAACAGTTTTCAGCAAGGTTCAATAAGGTATATCATGCAATGACTGTTGATATAAGGCCACCCCCAGGATCATCTCACTTTCATTTCCCAGATGCCTTCAATCCTGAGATGGCATTCCAATTAAGAGAAAGGAACACTGCAACTCTCRAGGAAATGTAGAACATTGCAGTTGATGTGAAGGMCAACTTGTTGATCAAAAGGTCAAAGGTAAAGAACAAAGAAAAGGAGCAGYTGAAATCTTCAGAAGCTAAACTAGACATTMTGGCCAGCACCATGGAAGAGATGATGCAAAAGATTAGCATAAGAGAAAAACTYGATGTTCAAAGACATCATGTTCCATTGATTTCAGAGAAAGAAAAGGTCATTSTTCCCAAACATTTTGTAGCTCACCCTTGGTACCATGGTTTGGATAATGATTATTTCATGTATTCAATTCACAATACAGTCGAAGATGGAGTTCAAAATCAGAAGATGGAGGAAGATTCTCTTGATATGATATGCATGTTCAATGGCATTTCATCCATGGATGATTCATCCAAGCTTGATTAGTACAATGATGATTATACCACATTGGATTTTTCAAAGAAATCAACCACATATGATTGGGAGGAAGAAGATCATTTGCAATCCTAGCAAGACAATCAATCTGTACATGGAAATTATGAAAGCAATGATCAAAGTGCAGAAAATCTTAGAGATCCCATAGCAGCAATTTTAGATGATTATGTGGTTGAGTTTGATGATGACTGCTCAGAGAAACCAACACTATCTTCAGGGGAAGAAGAATTCCAATTACCACAAAGCCAAGATGACAATCAAGCTCTGCATACTAATCAAGATTGCAAGGAGGAAAGTGCAGAAAATTTTCAAGAAAATGCAAACTTTCTGCCCCTGTGTTTTGCCTCATTCCTGAGGTAACATTTCAAGCAGGCTAAAAATAGAAAGGATGAGGAATGCTCTAATGCACCAGGTGAAAAGAACATGGGTGATATAGAAGCTATTGCAGATTCAGAAGTGCAGCCCTTGAGTCTTTGTGTAGGCCAAAACTTGGATGAAAACACAAAGCCCGAGATAGGTAATGAGCAGATCCATTTTGATTCCATGCCCTTATGTTTCAGTTCTTTTCATTCTTTGAAAGGGAATCTTGGTCAGATTTTGGATGAGGATCACAGGGTAAGCCATGAAATGTCAACAGAACAAATTCCACGGTCATCTAAAATATTTTATGACCCTATAGCTAATATGTTGGATAGATTGTGTTTTCAAAGTCAGTTTTCATTTACCCCCAACGATTTCAAAAGTTGTTATGATATGGATATGATCAGACAATCAGATACAAGGGTGTGTTCAGCAGAAGTATCGTTTCAAAACCCATCAGAAAATTTGTAACCATGACAGGAAGTGCATGAAGATGCAAATAGCACAACTATAGCATCAAATCATGAAGTTGAGTTGGTTAAGTTTGAATATCAAGGAAAAGGTCAGTTCTACCTTGATCCTATAGCTACCTATATGGAGAAATTTTGCACTATACAGCCCCAATCTATCTCTGGCATTACTTTTGTTCTTCAGGATTGTCGAGGTCTCCATTGTAAAGATCAATCATGTTCTTAGCAGTGGCCATTACACTTTGCAGTTTTAAATCTATGGACAAAGGGTCAAGTTGTCTTTTTTACTATGCTAACAAGCAGTCAAGCAGTCCACTGGTCTCAACAGCTACTTCATTGGCTTCATTGGCATTTTTGTATTATTTGATTTAACATGATTTTCAACAGTATAGGTTAGATAGGAGAATGTGAATAAGCTCAGCATTCTGAGCATCTCTTTTTCAGCAGTGTTCATTTTGATTTGGTTTCAGTTGAAAGATCAAAATAGGTACAGGCTACAGAATAATTTTGGGATCATCCCAATGAATAAAGCATCGATCTACCTGTTCAGAGTTCAGTGGTTCTTGACACCTCCTGAAAGACCTGCAATCCCTAGGTGGATGTGGTGTCTGGTTCCCAAGAGTAGGCCAGCAGGGAGTGACTTAGTAGTCTATATGTTCCCGTAGACTATAGTTAGGCACAAACAGGGAACAAGATGGAGAAATAAGGAGGAATTAATGGCTAAATGATGAATTAAGCCAAAATACTTAGGAAAAGTCACTTAAGCCTAAGTCAACGAAGAATTGGAATGAAAAGGTGTTAAAGGGGGACTTAATTAATTAATTAATCACATTAGGAGGAAAAGTGTCTATCTTAAGTGAGGTCAATGGTGAATTAGGTTGGGAAAGGTATAAAGGGAGGAATTTGACCTAATTCCTCATTATGCATTGTTATGATTTGATGTTGAGAGTTCCCAGAGGAGCAGGAGAGTCGACCTTACTGTTTTGTGGATTTCTGGAGGTAACCACCACCATTGATCTGTTTCGGTGTTGAGAGACACACCCTAGCCCATCGAAGATACCATCCAGGTATTTCACCGTACTTTTCAGGAGTATCCATTGCAGAGTGTGCAGCTCAGCCAGTGAGGGTGCAAGTCAATATGAGGGTTTGGAGAGTTGCACGAGATCCGTATCCAAATTGCAGTTTCCTTCCAACCCATTTGATATCTAGCCAGGGAACTTCTATTGATCCATCTATCATCATATTTTGACAATGGAATCTTTCAGATTGGCTCAGTCATCCATTTAGGGCACAACCATTTAGGGCGCAGCCCTTTCGAACAGACATTTGGTATTGCATGCAGAGTTTCAGAGCAAATACGGACAAATCCTTCCGACCCATTTCCTTATTTGGAAAGATGATTATTTTGAGCCATATAGCAGCAGATTCCATTGGTGGAATCCTTTGGGGCGCATCTAGTGCTCCAGGAGGTTCGTAAACCCCCCAGGGGTCCAGATCGAGTGCCTTAGAGACCAGATTTGAGATCCGGCACTCACCCATTTCAGTCTAGAGGCCAGGGCACTTCTTTTGGAGAAGTTTCCAGTGTATTCCGACAGTCTGAACTTCCAGACGAGTTTTCCAGCTGGTAGCGATTACCATATTTCACCGGAATCACATATTTTCGTTGATCTTTCCGTGCATGCATCAGATCTGCTATCATCTTCTGATCATGGGTATTTTTATGTTATTTGATTATATTCTAGTATTGATCCATGAGATCTGGCTAACGTTTATATTCTATATTTCCAATAGGCTATTGTATTTCCATGCTCGAACCACATTATACATGATATTGGGCAATTAATGTTCTTTACTTCTGCATGCATCCTTTATATGTTGTTTAAACCATAAATATACAACATGCACATGAAATAACCCACATGCACATGCAATAACCATCAAGATCTCAAACATACAACTGAAACGCATCCAGAAACTCCCAGTGTATGAGATCTACAAGACAGAATAATAGATCAATAGCAAATATCTCGATCAGCGGGATCAGGGATATTTCAGTGGAGCCTATGTTGAGGACCTATAATCATAGGTAACTTGATTCTTCGGTTGTTGATTTGGCGTTGCTCCCGTGATGAACACATCTGGCTTGGTTGATTTCGTTTTCCCCTCCATCTGTTTCGCCCGATCCTTCATCATCCTACTGCATCCTTCATCCACCTCTGTGCCCTCACTCCCTTGCCAATTTGTCCCGTTGACTACATCCAGCTCGCCACTCATCCCTACATGAATAAACAAACATAGGATAATAAACAAATAATTAAGTTAATATTAAATGGTTACTGGCGTTTTCTAATGTTCATTAGCCTAATAAAATTATTTTAATAGAATAATTTAAAATAAAATAATAATTAGATTAATTATTAATTACACTGAAAGGCGTACACCTATTGACAATGGGCACAATTAATGATCTTTTAATCATAAATTTCAATCTTAGGGTTGGAAATTGAAGATGTTGGCATATTCTTCGTCGTCCTCTCTAATCAATGGATGAGATTTTGATAAATTAACTTCCGCTCATTTATAAAGACATACGTTTATGTGATTACTTTTTTACATTTACTAAATAAAATTAAAAATTTACTTGCTCACCACCAAATTGCCACGTTCAATGATTAAGAGATAATATGTTAAGTTGGCCACGATTTACTAAATTATTGTTACTGGACGGATAGGTATGGTCGCGTGGGCATTGGATGCCCATTAAAAAGTTTTAAGCGCAGTCATTTTTTTACCAGTGCGGATGTTTATGGCTGCGTGGATGTGAAATGAAGCGTTTCAACCTCTAGTCTCCCCTCCGCGCGCATTTGAAGTGTTGGCCACGATTTCCATGGAGAATATGAAACGATTGCGAGTGCGCATAAAAAAAGGAGCGAGTGAATGCGTTTATACATGCGTGAATGCGTTTTTACATGCGATATTATTCAGTGATCACGGCTACCAATTTCGTGGGCTTGGCGTGAATGCATGAATGTGTTTTTACATGCGTGAATGCATAGATTTTCGCGGGAAGTTTAACAGTCGTAAGCCTTTCGGCGTTTACCAGCCTTGACTTAGAGGTTGTGCTAGTTAATTAGTAATTAGTAATTAACTTAGTTTGATTAAGTTAGTTGCTTAGATTAGTAATTAGGTTAGTGTTTGATTAATTTAAATTAATTAAAAAAACAAATTAAAAAACAATATAAAAATAAATATATTAAACAAAACTTAAAACAAAATTAAAAACATGATAAAAATCAAATTATATATATATAACATATAAAAAAACATAATATAATAATAAAAATATAAAAAGCATATATAAAACATTAAATAAAAATTAAAATAAACATATAGTATATAATAAAAATAAAAACATATATTAATAAAACAATTAAAAAATATAATACAAATAAACAAAAACAAAATGTAAACAAACATAAAACAAATAAAACATTAATTAAATAAAACAATAAACATACAACAAACAAACAAAACCAAATTAAATTAAAAAAAATGAATTAATACTACCCTAAGCTTCCTACCCACTCCCCCATGCATATCGGACCCCCCCATCACTTTCCATCGGCTCAGGGGTCTGATCTGAGTTGTTTCATAATACCACTCCCGGACACTTGGCATCTCCACAAGCCAACGGACCCCTTCCCTCTAAAACCACTTACCATTTCAGGGGGTCTGGAATACCATCTTTCCCCAATTTTTTAAAAACCGCTCATTTTTGCCTGTTTAATATGTCATCTTCCGAAGCCGATTTTGGGAAAACGAAAACGAATTTTGTAAAACCGAGAGAGGTTTTTCTCCTTAACGGGCTGAAAAACAAAAAAATCTCTCATTTTTTTCATAGGTGCCACCAGTTGGGAGAATCGAAGCCATCTTCGAGCCCCATTTTCCCGTTTTTCATTTTTTTTGTTACAGTCCTGATTTTGCGGGGGTTGTTTCGGTGATATGGAGGCGAATTTGGAGAAACCAAAGGAGGTTTTTGTCCAAAACATGTTCATATACAATAACCTCCTTCAGTTTTTTCCCAAGTGTCATCATTAAAGAGAAACAGATCTCTGAGTGGACCCCTTTTTGGCATAAATTCGGCCCGTCTTTCATGGCAGACAGTTCAAGATTTTTAGGGATTTTTATTCCTATTTTTGGCCGAGGTGGTTGAATTCGACCTCCTGAGCCTGGGGAGAGTCTTTTCCATATATTTTAATAATAAAAATGCACAATGGTTGATGATTGAGCTCTGGATTCATGCCCCACAGGGGATACATTGTAATTTTCTAGATAACTTTCCATAAATAAAAATTGTATCTGCGGGATTCTTGTGTTAGAATCCCTGGTGATGTTTTTCCTCTGAGTAACTGTTTTCTTACTCTGTTAATCCATTCATGTTTTTTCCCTGATCTAATCATTGAAATAAAGATTACGAACATAATTTGTTTTTATACTCTATTTCTAGTCTTTTAATGATCTGCATGTTTTCATCTAAAGTTGAGCATATGAATTCTTAGCTCCTCCTCTGCTTGATGGAATTTCCCTTCTATTCCTCTCCTTCACTTTCATTTGACTCAATTTGATCCAACAATCTTTCTATCCTTCCCTGTGGAGACAATCTAATACATCTGAGATAGATCCATTTTCGGAAAAGGTAGACCCCATGGCCTAATGAAAATTCGAGTTTTCAATCTCCCAAACATACCAAATCCATAAATAAACCCATGTTCTACATAACTAGCCTAATATCTTATTTCGAACAAATCTATATCAAATAGAGAGATCATTCTCTGAGTCTTGGAGGGCTAGATCCAAGACTCGAAGTGGTTTTGATGTTGCCTCTGTGACTGCCTTCACAGCCTTGGGAAAATTACAGAGTGATAACATGCTGACCCAGGTATTGGAGTGCCCATGTTTCTGACCTCAGGTTCCACATCTCTACGTTATCAAAAGTTAAAAGAATAATAGTCCATGATTATGGGTACACCTGCATTGAAACAAAACAACATATAACAATCATCTTATTGGTTGCAGTGACTGGGTGATAAAAATGTAAGAGATTGGCATTCTTGACATTGTAAATTTATCTTTCATGATACTATCTAACCAGCTATAACAATGTACATAGAAAATAAGGTATGCAATACATGAGAATATGAATATTAATGGGCACAACAACTTTACCCATTTCTCTCTCACTGACAAAGTCCTTAAGGCGTTGCCTTTATGTTCTTTGCTTTGTTGTGTTCATGAATACAGAGGCCTCCCATATTTAAAGTGAAGCAGAGTAAGTTGAAACTTGAAATCTAGGAATACAACATATGTAACACGGAAAAAAAGAAGGGACAAATGATTTATTCATTAGAGGTTTGCACCGACGCCATCCAAGAACATAGTGGTCATTGTGCTTGCGATAATTGGTCTGTTGCCTTTGCATTTGCCTCTTACAGTGATGCCATTTTAAGATCTTAAGCTTGTAACCAATACGTCGCAGGATGCATCTTACAACAAAAGCTGAAGGTCTTGGACAAGAGTAATTGAAAGTTAAAACAATATAAACAAGATTTCTGAGATCAAACTCATAAAGTAGGCATATTGCAACATAAATGTAGTTCCAACATATCTGCATTTATTCCATAAACAATTCAACAGAGGAGAATAATTTTAAAGAAATGAAGAAAAGAGACTGCTCGAAACTATTTTCAGTCAATTGATTAAAAAATTTGGCTCAAAACAATTCGTATGGTTTAGTTTTCAATTTAGTTTCATGGACAAGCTAAATTGTTTACTTACATTCCAAAGGGCACATTGACTATGGATTGCATACTCTAAATGTTCAAGGTATTTGTACATATTTTAAAGAACAATAACAAACCTAACCTTATTATCTACACAACTTTGAACTTCTCCCTATGTATGTTTGATGAGG